>QVRM01000549.1:0-124065 GCA_003439945.1 Dermanyssus gallinae
AAATGTATTCCAAGACTTGAAACAGTCAATAATATGTTCGCCTGGCGTGTAGCCAGAGAATTGCACAACAAGGAGGTTTTGGGGGCGTCCTTGCCCACCTAGCTTTCCTTCTTACCCTTTATTCGGTAAATAAAGGCGTTTTCTATTCTATTCTATTCTAAATGCCGTAGGTAGTTGCCCAGTTGGACGTTCGGGAGCTTATTTGTCTGTAGGTTCTTTTCAGATCTGTTCACTTCAGTGTGGCAATGGTGAGCGCTCTTCAAAGGTCCTTTATCAACTATCGATTGGAAGAACCCGGCCCCTCCTCGAACCGTTTCAAAGGCAAAAAGACGGAAATCGTGGAGTAGCTGATGGACGCGTATTTCCGACGTTTACTTGCCTTAGCCATCCTGACTGCATAAACTGCTCGGGTAGTACCGCGACCGACCATAGAGAAGGGGGGTGGGACAAAGAGTCGGCTACAGTTACATTCTAAACAGGCATCCTACCTTTTTCGAAAAACGAAGTAAGGGTCGTTTCTCGTCTGGTCTTCTGCTGCATGATCGTCACATAGACTCGGAAGTTCGAAGATGCAGGGAAACCTGACAGATCTGAGTGCACGGGCTAGCGTGGGTGTCGTTACGAGCATTGCGCCTGTCTCAGCGTCCAGGTCTCGTTCTGTATAAATAAAAAATCTACATGTGTTAGAGTTACTTGGGCTAACGCTCGGAGAGATCGGTTCCAGGTTAAGGGAGTATGCGCCGGTGCACGTGTGACCCCTCAATTTTTTTTATCTGTCCTTCTGCTTCTGTCTCAATATTTGAAGCAAATCGCATATATATATATATATATATATATATATATATATATATATATATATATATATATATATATATACGGATATTTTAACCTCCGTTAGCTTTCCATATAAAACGTCGAAAATAATTGTTAAGTTGTGTGTGAATGGCGACTGTTATTAGAATACTGTATGATTAATTTTAGTTGATTTAACGGCATTGGTGATTGCAACTGTCTCCGGACCGACCAGTCAACGCCCTGGACCTAACCGATCTGGAGTCCCAGCCAGGATGCCTGCTTCCTTGTCTAGGATAGGCAAATTGAGCTGAGAGCACCAACGCATGAAGCAGAGTTCCCTCCGAGAGGACCGTCCCTATCTTCGCAGCGGTAAGCTCCGCAAGACCCACACCCCTATACTGATAGGCGGGTCCAGCTACCAGAAAGCGCGTGCGTATACGCTGGGACGTAACGCGGAATTGCGAGGTGACTGACTCCGATCGTAGGATAGCGGTGGCCCGTGCTTGGTCCGTGACAGCAAGTTGGGGGGGGGGGGGGGGGTGGCTTCTGTTGTTCTGTCTCTTCGGACCGGCGCACTCGCGTTTGTCCAGTGTTCACACCACGGCAGCGGTGGCGGGAGTGTTAGTAAATCTCTCTTTTGAGTTCGACTTGCCATAACCGCGATGGTGCCACATATTATTTTCTTATTATATTGTTATACCGCAAGTTTTAAAGGTTCAAAATGCCCCAGCCCTTGGCCCTCTCTACTTAGATAGGATCTGGCAATCCTGACTAACTACGTGATTTATAGCGCTTGAACGCTTTAGTCTGAATATAAACGACATTACCGCATGATCGCTGTTTGCTTGGCTGCCGCAGATCTCGCCGTAACAGCCTAGGTAAAAGCTGTTCTGGCTTAAATAAGTTAGTGTATGCAGATGAATATGTCCACGTATCTAAACGTTTACGTTCATTTTATGTGAATTTACATAATACAACATGTTCAATTTCTGCCGCCTTCTGTAATTTAACGACTGAGCTGTTATTTACCGCTCGTGGCTGTTACGTTTGGTTTTAGTTCATAAGCACTCAATGTTGTGACGTTAGCTGAAGCAGTTCTGCACACCACTACACAGCTGGGAACGACCGAATACGAAGTACGCCGCGCGAGAGCTCCCTTACCCGGGAAAAGCTTGTCTCTTGGTGTTTGCATTGCCGCTGTGTCTCGTTCGGCCGTTCTGCACTGTACTGACATTTGTTAGCGTAGTTGTCTATTTTGGCGTGCGCCGCATATACGACCGGTGTGTGCGTGTGCATGAGTTGACCAGCGAGTCCAACGAACCTTGCTGATTATTGCTTGTTGTTTGGTTGCAGCGCATACAGGCGGTCCTGCGAACGCAGTCTCTTACGCGGCAGTTGCACCTGGCTGTCTCTGCAGGAGAATGCATAACAGCCTGCCGAGATGCAAATTCGGTCGACACAACACTACTCCAAATGCAGGAGGGAACGTCCGCCTAATCAATCTAAACTAAAAGTAACTTACTCCTTTCATCGCGGACTGTTCTAAGAAACGTTTTCTTAAGCAAACCTGAGAAGTCATTATTCAGGCTCGTACTGACAATATATATATATATAAATATATATATATATATATATATATATATATATATATATATATATATATATATATATATATATATATATATATATATATATATACAGGTAGTTCAATAAGTTCTTAGAATGAGCTTTTTAGAATTCGAATTTTGGCACGCTTTTACCGCTAATAGGAACTGCAACTTTTTGACTGCTAGCACTCAATATATTATGGTGATTGGCTGTTGCGATTTCGTTTGATAGCTTTTCCCGTGCAACGTATCGGCGTGATTTTTAAAAATGGAGAAAAAAGAGTTTCGAGTGGTTATCAAGCATTTTTATTTCAAAGGTTGGAATGCGACCCAAGTAAAAATTGAGTTAGACGAGACGTACAGTGACTCTGCGCCATGTTTTGCCACTGTTTCCAACTGGATTAATGTGTTAAAAAGAGGTCGCAGGAGCGCCGAGGATGAATTACGTCCAGGAGGCCAAAAAACGGCAACTGATGAGGAAAACGTAGAGAAAGTGCGAACAATTCTTGGCCCAGATAAGCGAATGAACATTAAGGAAATAGCGGAGGCATTAGGGATTAGTTTAGGCAGTGTGCATTTTATCCTACACGAAAACTTGAAGATGAAAGAGCAAAATGGCTGCCGCATTTGCTCAACCAAGGCCAAAAAGACGCGCCTGTTTTGGTTTTACAGCGAAATTTGGCCAAGATGTCGAACAATCTGTCGGATTTTTGGTGCAGATTCATGACCGTCGATGAAAGCCGGGTTCATCACTACACTCCCAAGACCCAAGAAGCATCTTGCCAATGGTGTGCACCTGATGAAGGACCTCCGAAGAGGATGCGGACAACGGCATTGACCGGAAAGGTGATGGCTACAGTTTTTTAAGACCAACATAGAATAATGCTGGTCGACTACCTTGAGAGCTGTAAAACGATCACAGGAGAATATTATGCATGACTGTTGGACTGCCGTTAGCAAGAACTCATCGTGAAACGGCCCGCTTTGCAGAAGAAGGTTGTCCCGTTTCACCAGGGCAATGCTCCTGCACACAAGTCCCGGCAAGCATCGGCAAAACTGGCCCAACTGAGGTTCGAACTTATTGAACAACCCTCCTATTCTCCAGACCTGGCCCCCTCTGATTATTTCCTCTTCGGACATTTGAAGAATAGTCTCGGTGGAAAGCGTTTTTCCAGCAATGAAGAGGTTAAGGCTGCTGTCAATGCCTATTTTCAGTCTAACGACGCGGAATTCTACTCAAGAGGTATGAAAGCTCTGAAATCTCGGTGGGAAAAGTGTATTGAGCTTCTCGGGGAGTATATCGAATAAGAAAAATTTAAAAACATGATTTGGAAAATTCTCGGTTTTCATTCTAAGAACTTACTGAACTACCTGTATATATATATATATATATATTCACATTGCGTATGAAAAAAAAATATATATATATACATTCACATTGCGTATAAAAATATCAGGAGTTTATCTTCAAACAAAAAGCTTGGATGAAGCCGGCAGATTTTCTGTTCGCACGTACTAAGTATTCGTTTACCTCTTAATATTGCTTCCGCTGTTCTTGTTGTTTGTGTTGTCGTTGTCTGTGCGCTTGTAGACTGTGTTGTTGGTGTTTCTCTTTCGGTGTTCCTTGGTGCTACCATTTCTACTAGGTCCGTTCACTATTTTTCATAACTGTAGCCCTCGTGTCAGAAGTCGAAAAATGTTGCCTGACTCGCTCTCCATTGACTCTATCGAACAAGCTCGAGCTCAAACAAGAAGACATCGGCAGCAGCAGCAGTGACTCGTTAGTGGAAGAGTAGAGGTTTCCTTTGCCAGAAAGGGTACGGCCCGAAAGGAAAGGGATAAGCGTTGTTCCCTTTCCGAGGAATGAGGATGTGGCGAAAATCTGAGCACCGCCGTCAGATGTTCGCAGAGAGGGACCGCAGAGAAATGTGTTTGCGCCGGGCGGGTGCTGTGCCCAAAGCCGGCCTACGAGCTTCGATGTGACTTACCGGCAGCAGCAACATGCGTGCAGCATATTGTTCACGCTGATTCTAGCGCAGAAAAACCAGTATCAGCCAATACAATTGGTGAGACCGTTTCAGTAAAAATCGTCTACGTGCGACGGTTGCTTGAAAACTACCGCGAAACCTACCGCTTGATATAGTTACATAGCTAAACACTAAACGAATGGCATGTACATGAAGTAATTCTATCTTCTGCGAAAGGATTTACGTGTTTGACGTTGTTCCGCAAGATTATCCATAAAATAAACTTTGTCATCTGTATCTGCGAGCATCATTGTAAGTGGCGTCTTTGACATGGGCTGCGAGACGACGATTTAAATCAAAAGCGGCATTTGACACCTGCCGTGTGCTTCCTACCCCTCAAGGAGGAAGACGAAGAAGAAAGGCAATGCGGCCTTTCTCCCTGTGGTGGAAACTAGAGCAGGATCATTGATTCTCAATAGGGCGGACGACTTGAAGCTGTTGGCGGGAATCGCATTACGTGTACGACACTTGGATACAATCCTGTTATATGTTGTGTCTATTGCTTCCTCCGGATATCGCTTGGTCAAGCAATGAGTGACAACAATCAGTTACCGTTTTGCTTTTCTACCGCTATGTGGCTAGAATGTGAGTTTCGCCAAGGGAGAGTATAGTCATCATTTTGTTTGCTGTGCACAGTTTAGGAGTGGAACTACACGTGATACACAACACGTGGAAATATACTCGACAGAGAAACTCTGCCAAAGCAGATACGTAGCCCTGCTTCTTGACATGCGGCTATTGATTTTGTTCCCTTCATTAATACTAAGTAAGCCTACTCCTGCCTACGCCTTGACCGCGACGATCAGGGCGTTCGCTGTCGTCGTTGCCGTTGGCGAGGTGGTCGAGGTGGTTGAGAAGAAGGTGGCGGTGGTAGTGGTGGTAATAGTGATGTCGGTGAATGTGGTTGAGGTAGTGGGTCATTAACTGAGCCTAGTTGTGGCCCAAGCGAAGCGAGAGCAAGAACAGGTTTGACAATGACTGACGACTATCCTTGGGTCACGGCCTCAGGTCTCGCCGATGACCGCCGACTCCAAGTTGTCGTGGTCGCGAGTCACCCAGACAGTAGCGGAGGCGGCAGTCCTTTGCTGTTGGGAGCCGACGCACTCGGCCTCGGCAATCAGAGCGATGGCGACCACCACAGCGTCCGATCCGGCGGCGTCCCTCGACGAGGACCTGTTTCGCTATAACGCGATCGTCACCACCGTTCTCGTGGCGGCGTACAGCCTCATCTTCGTGTTCGGCCTCGTGGGCAACTGCTTCGTACTGGGCGTCGTGTTTCGCACGCCCCGCATGCGCACCACGACAAACTACCTACTCGTCAATTTGGCTGTCGCCGATATCCTTGTGCTGCTCGTCTGTGTGCCGGCCAATCTTATCGCCAACATACTACTACGTAAGTGCTTACCCAGGACCGCGTTACTAGTGCTTGCTCCTAACCCACCCCTAAGAGGAATTGAACTAAATTGTATTTTAATATTGTACCCAGTTTCATGTGACTATGGCTTTTCCATGCATCAAAAAGATTATTTAGTGGACTATTTTTAAACTCAACAGGACCTCACAAGCCAACAACAAATGATAGAAACAATAAAAACTATTAAAAAGCTAAATATATAGCAGCGCGCCAACATATGACGAATGACTTTTTTAGAAACTCCACATACTTCGACATCACTCCCTATATAGTGTAAAACGACGTTTCTCGTTTTTTTTGGGAGTGCAGGCTATCTGTGGTTAGAGCATAGGGAAATACAGCATATATATAAATATATATATATATATATATATATATATATATATATATATATATATATATATATATATATATATATATACATATCCACAAGCACTCCCTGAACCACTCCCTTGCCCCGTATACACTCCCAACTCGAATCTCTTTGAGGTTTCCCTCCCTATCTCCCTAAAGGAAACCCACGTAGCTCTCCGCGGACCTTCTAAAGCACTAGGCTTGGACGGGATTTGTCTTTCGTCTCTCCATAAACTCCCGTTAGAAGTAGCCTGTTGTATTCTTAACATACTATTAATTAGCAATATTGCCGCAGCCCATGATCCCCAAGCGATCTGCGACCCTATCTATTAGTTCATAGCTTACAACGAACGCTTAACAAAATTCTCTCTAGACGCCTCCAGAACTCTATTAAGCCTCTCCCAATCCAGCGCGCGTTCTCCCCTATAATGGTACCTTCGAGGATCTTGCGGTTCTGGATGGTATCCTTAACGATGCTAAGTCTGCAGGACGTGAGCTCAGACTCGCCTCAATCGATCTCCGTAAGGCGTTCGACATGGTGAGTCATGACTCCGTCCTGTGGTCACTCCGGACTCCCGGATACCCGGAGGTATTTATTAATTATATCGAACGCTTGTACCTCTCATCTAAAACTCTCATAGAATTTGGAAAAGAATGTCGCACATTTCGGCCAACTAGGGGTGTTAGGCAGGAAGATCCACTGTCCCCCCTTTTATTTAATCTAGTTCTCGACGACATTCTTTCAAAATTAGACAAAACTAATATCGGGTACCAACTTACTGATGACTTCCGCCTTTATAGGCTTGGCTTTTGCGGATGATCTCATCCTCCTAGCCTCCACGAAATCTACTCTCCAATGGCTCTTTAATATTGCGGAGCCACTTTTGAAATCCCGAGGCCTTGAAATTAATACTAATAAAAGCTTTACTATCTCCCACCTTCTTCAGTGCGTTATGTGACACATTGTGATAACAGACATTATGGTTAAATAAATCTCCCACCTATTTAATAGGAAGGAAGGTAAAGGTTTTATCAATACCGTATCAGAATTTAACGTTGGAGATCGGCAATTGCCAGCTAAAGGTATGAGCGATCGATGGAGATATCTTGGAGTCGACTTTGACAGCAATGGCAGAGTTGACTCCACCAAGGATATACTCCTTAATTCACTCAACAAACTCACGATAGCTCCCCGTAAGCCCCACCAAAGACTCATATTTTTAAAAGACTTTCTCATTCCCCGTCTCCTATATAAACTGGTCTCCGGTCCCAGACCATTTTACGCACTCCTTAGCGACCTAGATAAAGAGATCAGAAAGGTTGTTAAGTCGAAATGGCTTAAGCTCGAAAACTCGGTGCCGAACGCCTACCTGTACACGCACACAGCACACGGCGGTCTGGACATCCCCTGCCTCCAAACATTCATTCCCAGACTCCGCCTCTCCCGCCTGACAGCACTTCAACACTCCACGCACCTTGGGGTCCAATGGATGCTAACCACCGAGCATCTTCAAAAAAGATCTTGCGAAAACAAGATTTCTTTGCGAGCGCTTGGGAACCTCCATTGAGACCGCAACACAAGAGGACCGATTACTGGTCTCAACAACTACACAACACGTTCGATGGGGCACATTTTAAAAAAAAGCACACGAAACGCCCTTTGTACATTATTGGATAAAGTGTATACCCTACCTATCTGGTAAGGAGTATTTAAATCTACTAAAGCTCAGGATCAACGCACTTACCAACGCGTGCCAGATTGGCCAGGGGACGCCCGGGCTACAACAAACGTTGTAGGCACGGGTGTCATGCGCCTGAGACGTTGGCTCATGTCGCTCAGATGTGCGATACAACACACAAACAAACTATAAAGAGACATGACGACGTCTGTGATCGCGTGGCGCGTCTTCTCCGCGAAAGGGGTCCTGAAGTGGTTCGTGAGCGAGTATTCCGTCGACCGGGCGCACCGGGTCTAAAGCCCGACCTCGTAATAACAACACCTACCGAGGTCTGGGGATTAGATGCCGAGGTTTGCGGCCCGAACCGGAACCTGGCAAAAGCGCGGCAAGACAAGAATACCAAATATGACGTCGAGTTCCTAAGAGCGGCGCTCTCCGACCCGCAAAAACCTCGCAGATTCGGATCCATCACTATCTCTATGAGTGGTGTATGGGACTCCGAATCTGCGAGGACGCTCTTGGGGCTTGGCGTCATGAACAGGAATCTTATGGATCTCACCGTTGGAACCTTGAGGATATACCGCTCGCACCGGGTCCATAAGAGCGGGGGCTACCATCAAGCAAGGACACGGTCAACTGATTCCTAACTTCACGTGACACCTTTTCACCACCATTTTTATTAAGGCGAGCACTGCCAAGTGTGCAAACGTATTGTAAAGGATTAATAAATCATCTCAATAGTTTCTATATATATATATATATATATATATATGTGTATCAAGGTATACATTTGTGATGTAAGAACATGTGCACAGCCCGCTCGGGGCATAACTCAAGGCGTTAGGTCCAAGCTTGGGCTGGTCCACCTAGCCAGGGTGCCTCTTACCGAAGCGGCATTCCCTCTCTGAACATCCAATGACAGACGTTGCTGTCAATATTCCCCCGCCCTCTTGTCTTCTGTGGCAAGCATCAATCTTCTTCCGACATTGTTAGGCAGTTTCTTCGTTAGCAGCCCAGGCCCCCCCCAACGTCTCAAACGCAAGGGGTGAGAACAGGTGTGGGTAAGCGACGCTTGAATACTTTCGGCACTTGGCTGCCTCCGCTAGGGCTACCGCGTGTCCAGGGCGGGCTGCGCCCGCACCGACCATTAAAGGGGCTAAAAGTCGGTTACGGTCGCATGCCACACCAGCATTTGGCCCGGCTCGAAGGGAGTTAGGGTCATGCCATCAGGTCTTTTCCCATCGTCTCTGACTAAACCGGGAGGCTCCAAAATGTATGGGTAGCCCGCCGACCGTAGCCCTCTGCTAAATGTTTCAGTCAAGGCTGAGTGGCGTGCGATTCTGCCTGAACTCTGCGGACATGAAAGTCCATGGTGACCTAGGGAGTCGACCTCGTCACCGCATTTGCACTGGTGTGGGGAGACTAGCTCAACTCCTAACCTCAATCCGACTAGTATTCGTGTAGACTCATCGTCGAGCAGGGTACCCAGCTGAGGGCTCGGGAAAGCATGTAGCCATGCACCTGCACCGGGCAAGGAAAGTGCCTGTAACCTCGCCTTGCTAGCGGCCGTAGTTGTTCGGTCCCACAGGCCGCTCCATCGGCCGTCGTTTGCCAGTTCTGACCACGCGCACTGAAGAGAAGGAGTCTCCGGTAGAGACCCGCAGAATGCGATGGCGTCATCGTGAGTCTGTTCAAGCGTGGCCTGGAAGTTTGCAATTGCCCGGGAGTCCAGGATAGACTCGACACCACTAGTCGCCGAATGTTAAGAGGCGATGTGTGCTGCGACTGAAAGAGAAACAGCTTTAGGCAGGCCCAGTCCGCCTCTGGCTACCTGTAAGAAGGCCTGAAGAAGGCAATCGTCTTGCAGCCGCAGGTTGAGTATAGATTTCAACGCAAAGCCCATCTTCGAGTTAATTTCCTCCAACTGGGCCGAGAAGGCTGAACTATTGATTCCCCTAAACAGGTAGTTCAGCCTCGACGCAGAGAAGCACGAACGCAGGAGATACAACCCCCGGTGGGCGCCCAGCTGGGGTAGACGAGTAAAACCAACCTCCAGTTTTTCCATCTTACGTTCGATTGTCGGTCCAAGGTGGCGAGAAAACAGGGGTACGCCAAGAAGATCCAGGTCGTCGCCTGTTACGCGGCAACCTGGAAGTAGGTTCTGTATGGCGGAGATTTCAGCTGTACCTGAGCCGATTATGTGAACCTCACACTTGATGGGGTTCAGCTCCAACCGCTGCATGTGGAGAAACTAAGTATCTTTTTTAAGTCTTCACAGACCGTACTGATGTTACCTCCAATTACCCCGTCGTCCAAGTACCAAAGATTGAGAGGACTTTCGAGTGAGTTGACCAAGTTCTTAACGGCAAGACAAAACAGAGAGGCGCGAGGAGATCTCCCTGTTGAACCCCTATAGCCGATGTGAGCAGTGCCGAGGGCAGGACCAAGTGCGATGGATCGCCGTAGGCCAATTTTACTTGGTGATAAATGGCAGGGGTCTCGTCTCCAACCACCTTCAACAAGTGATCCCTCCTGACGGTGTTGAACGCGTTCTTAAAGTCAAGTTTGACTAGCACGGATGGATCGAGCCGAGAATCAATAAAAGCCCTGGTAGCGTGAATCATTATTTAGCACCTCCCTTGGTGGAGAAACCCAGCTGGTGCGGTCCAATCGCTAGGCTGATGTAATCTCTAGAGTCCCTTACTGCCAAATTCGCCGCGATTGTGCGTAGTACCGATGAACAAGCGATATGTCTAAATATATATATATATATATATATATATATATATATATATTTCGTGTTCTACTAGAGGCTGTATTTCTTTATCTTCTAACTACAGACAACCCGCACACCTTTGAGTGTAGATGCATTCCTGGGGGAAACGGGACACGCCGTTTTACGCTATGTAGTAGGTGATGTCGAAGTATGTGGAGTTTCTAATAATGCCAGTCGTTATATATATATATATATATATATATATATATATAGTGTTGCAAACGAAAAGCAATACGGGCGCCCGTCAACACACCGAAAGAAGTATACATAGTAGATAAACAAAATTACTTTTGTTGATATATGCGTTTTTGTCTTTTCTATGTCCTATCCAATATGAGTATTTGATAAGTCTACATACCCTGAACTTGGTAATCTGTAAATATATATATATATATATATATATATATAATTAAGAAAGACCGTTTTAAAAAGTGTGGCTCCAGGACCCAATCACCTTTCAGTATATATATAAACCGTTTAGGCAGGAAACTTGAAACCTAGAAAACACACTTATATTTAAAAAAAAGCACATTCATTAGATCTTGACGGCGTTGTGTTATTGGCTGGTCTGATACGACTAGGGGATCACTGGACAGGAAACGGCGCCGAGCGGAGGCGCTCCAAAATTAAAAGGCCCAGATGTGGAAGCTTGAACTTTGGTTCTGCTAATGGAATCGGTTTGCCTAAACATGAGAGAGGACCAGCTGGCGACCCCCCAACACAACAGACTGCAGGCTAGACAGATGAAAAGCCAGGATACGGAAGCATGAAGCCTAAACAAAAGTAATTCTACCGTGTAGATGTCCTTCGTCGAGCCCGGAACTGTAGTTGCTTGTATAGTTTATAATGTTTAGTTCAGACGCCTGTCGACCACTGATGTTGTCACCTAGTCAATATTTAGTCACTGCTATGTGTTGCGTACTTTTCTAAAATTATTTAGTAGGTCGTTTCCCTGCTATGTTTCCCGTGTTCGGTTAATCGGATATTTGAGATGAAAATTTGTTGTTCTGTCGGTTTACGGCCCTCGTTTCGTTAACAATCCTGTGAAATGGCGCAATGCATCCATTACTTTCCTTCGCATTAGCAGTAATAAATATACGTTTTTGTTACAAATTACAGCTGGCCAATAAGACTTGCAGTATATTTTGAATCACTTTTTTCTGATACTAGCAATTGTTTACCGGTGTGCTTATAATCACGTGTCAAGCCGAGGTAGACCTAAATCGAGTGTATCTTGATGAGATTTCAATTTCGTAGAGTCGCTTCAAAAAACACCGGATAATGTATCTCGTTCCTACTCGGGATAAGAGCATATACAGGATACAATATATGGCGGTCAATTAAATCAAGTAAACTGACAATTCCCAAGGTCCCAATTGTAGTGCCATTGTTTGATCGTAGTCTTCCTTTTAATTCAAAGATGTCATTTGCAAAATATTATTTCAATTTTTCATACTAGCTGGGCATCACAAATAAAGCTAAAAAATAGTGTCGATTGTGTTATTCATTTTAAAGATCGTAATGCTTTATGCAGAAATATTTCGTCGTGCTTATTTTTAAGGCAGTATGCGAATAGATATCATCGCGAGAAATGGCTTAAGGCCCGTGTCGACAAGCGCCCGAATTATGGACCATACAGGCGTTATCCCGGCGTTCTCTGGTACAGGTATGCGACAGCTCTAGTGGCCGCTGTCGAGCGATTGAGCGCCTTGCCGACGCATTGAATAAATTTAGTGCGTATTCGAGCAAGGTCCCCCAGGTTTCTGAAATGCTAGCGGGCGGGAATCGAAAGGATAGGTAATAGGTGGCATATGTTCGGCACTTATTGGCCTCCAACATAGACGCATGACCAGCATGATCCGCTCCCGCACTGAGCCTTGAAGAGGCTAATGAGCTAGTAACTGTTACATCCTATACCAGCATGCTACTTTTTCAAAGGACGTAAGTGTGACTCCGTGTAGTGTCTCTGTATCATCCCTGCAGAGGCCTGAAGGCTCGAGAATGAAAATAAAACCACTAAATCTCAATGCTCGGCTGAATACGCCGTTAAGTGCTGCAAGTCGGGCTCGACGACCTGAGCTCAATACACAAGAAAGATCATATTGTGCCTGTAGCCTTATACTCTCAGCGCATTACAATAAAGGGGGGACACGCGAGCTGCTCCCAGGCATAGCCCCGCACTAATTATCACTAATCGAACAGTGTCATCATCTAGTAGAGTGCCTAATTACGACTTTTTGCGGAGACCGCCCTTTAGCCTGGCCGCCGGCAGTGGGGGCTCCGGTTAAGGATATGGGAAGCGAAGCATGCAAGCCTGCGTCAGGCGAGAAGCGTACGTTAAGGAGCACCTCAATTAAGTCGAAACAATTGGCCCCCTAAGCATGTGAGGTATCCGGGCCGCCGAAAAACACGATCTCAGTAGGTATATTTCACGATAAGATCGCAACGATGGATGACGGCTGGCGGCTACCTTAATCTTCTTTCTGCACGCGTCTCCAGCCTCTGGGCAGAGAGAAACCCCATAGAAAAGAATCATTATACAATAAGTTATAAAGGGGAATAAGCAATTAGATAGAGATGGAAAATCATCCAATCTGCTAGTTCAGCAAGCTTCCCTCAGTCAGCGACAATATTCTCTATATATATGTATATATATATATATATATATATATATATATATGAGGGCGAATCGGCAAGTTCTACTAGTTTGAATTTTACCAAATTGCGTTTGGTTTCATTTATCTTTTGCCATAATGGTTTATCACCGAAACCTAAAACCTCGGCTAGAAAAACTGTTCCCACTCTTCCGAGCTCGTCGCACTTCAGCCCGATATGTTCGATGAATTTATCTTCTACATCACACGCTCTACACCGAACGCTCTCAATTTCCTCAATGGCCGATAGCAGTCGGGTGCATAACAGCCCTACAGTCAGCGAACAGCCCGGACGTTTGCGAGTTCGAATAAATAATATCTTTTCGGCCGTATTCCTTTTTTGTTGCCTGTAAAATTGCAAGGATGTCCTTCCTCTCCATATCCTTTCTACCTCTCTTCGGATTTTTTGCCAATTTTCTTCAATCGTCTACCATTTTTTATGTTTGGTATAAGCTTCCGTAGACTGGCGCCTGGAGCACCCTCCTGCCATGTGTCCGGGCGATGTCCGGTAAGCCTCCTTGTGATGCTTCCAATTAGAGGCTCGATCGAAGAAATTCAGCCAAAGCAGATCCAACACCAACATGATTTTGACTGGTTTATTTCGACTATAGAGGGAACATCTTCCACATGTTTGTGTCATATAATTGCTTATTTCGGACTATTTGATAAAACATTCGATTCTCTCCAGACCTCAGAACGATCTGGAGTTCACCACGGTGACTCCGGTATAAGCGTACCCGTCCTTCAAAGATAATCGTGCCGCCAAAAGTAACGTTTAACAGACAGGAAGCCGTAATCTTCTCCGCGACTGACAACGCCTTTGAGCTGCAGCTTCAACGAGATTTGCGACGAAATTGCGAAGGTCGTCGGAGGGAAGATGGAAGAGCCTCGCTTCACGAAAAACGGTGAACTTGTCATAGTAGGTGGGGAAGGAAGGACGACAGAGCGACCTTACTGTCGCTAACAGAGTTAGCGGAAGTTAAAGTCTCCTCGAGGATAAGCGGAACACGATCTACGGTGAAGGGCAAGATCACCGGGGCTCATACTTCTATTTCGGAATCGGCGATCCTATCGGCACTGCAGTCCTCTAGAGTCACAGAAGCGAATCGGGTGAAAGCGAGGAACCCAAGAACTAACGCTGTGTCGGCAACGGAGCACGTTATCTTGACATTCTCTGGCAACAGCTTTCCGGCTGAGGTGCGTCTGGGGCTTAAACGGCATGGAGTCATACTATATCATGAACCCTTGCAGTGCTACAAGTGTTATAGTTCGGACCATTTCGCCGCCAACTGTAAGGCTCCAAAACCCAGGTGTCGGAAATGCGGTTCTATGGAACACCTCAGAAAAGATTGCAACTGCTACGGGCCCGCTGTTGTTTATGCAACAGGGAGCATGAGGCTACGTGGGAAGCATGTCCGCAAAGATTGCTACGTATGGAACAACTAAAGAGAGCCTTGCAAAGCATGGTACAGAAGCAGCATGACGCCCCGTCAGTCCCGATCTGCGTGCCAGTATCTATTATTCAAGCATCCGACAATTTTGCGAAACGGAGCTGGTCTTCGGTTGTGAAGAATGGGGTAAAAGAAGTTGACGGTGGAAGTCGTATCCTCACGGACACGACACGCATAGAGAACACTGACCGTGTCGCATTAAAGTTGGCAGCTCCGTCACAACAGCCAGATATTTTGGTACAACCATCAACGGACAGAATTGTAGAAGAAGTGCTCCGCAGACTATCTACAATCATACAAGAAACTGTAACGAACGTTACCTTAAAAGTTTTGAAATCCGTACTGCCAGTTGTCATACGCGCAGTTAGCGGGGCAATGCCACAGCCGGAGAAGAGCATAATGAACGCTACCTCGCTGGCTGAGTCGATCCAGCTAGCTTTCTGTAGCAATGCCAAATAAACTGCGACAGCCCCCGTGAATCCAGATGACTGCGGTGACAACAAAATTACGGCTCTTGGATCGAAGACCCAGTGACGCTCGGCAAAGACTCAATTTAAGGACCAGAGCGTTTCCATGTGTGCGCCGAATACAAACATTTTGACTTCGCAAGAAAACGTACGGAAATCTTATTTTGACAAAAACCTGGGCTGTAAAACCGTTCACTTTAGGGGGCTTCTTCGGGTATCACGCACTTGCACATAAAGGCGAGGGACGGGGTAGGCCAAGTGGGAGGGTTTCAGTGTTTACGAAAGCAGAAATTGGAGAAATGAAAATAGAAATAATAGCGGAAAATTTAGTAGCAATAGCGTCAATGGGCGTTGAGATTGTGGCAGCTTACGTAAAACCGGCGGGTGTAGACTCTACTGAGACCATGACAGAACGTATTATGCTCGGGGTCGAAGCTGTGCCGAGAAAAGCATCTATGATTCTAGCGGGGGATTTCAATGCAAGGTTGGACAAGGAAAACTCTGAACGAACTGAAGCACTTTTAGAGATTATAACGGAGATAGGTTGTTGGTTGGCCAGGCCTAAACACATTTGAATGCAGCACTGGAGCATCAGTCATCGAGGTTTTTGCCACAGACGGAAACGTGAATGATATAACATTTTTAGGGGAAAATACATCATTTCGGGAAGGAGCGGGGCTCAGAAGGCACATACCTATGGGGATGGCGTTCAAGGTTAGCAGCCAGTGGGGAGGAGAGTAGCCGTAGGCTAGGGTCCGAAACAAAACTGGATAGCGGGATTTTCTTAAAGGGAGTTGGGGAGGTATGTTCACCAGGGGAAATCCACATTGAGCACTTTGAACGTAAACTGGTAAATCTAATCATATGTGCAATAGTTCCGCGTCATGAACGGAAAGGAAGGCCCTGGTTCAACGAGCGCTGTAGAGGCAGCAAAAATTGCCAACAGACTAACTAGGGACTACGTAAAGATTTTTCCTGGTAATGAGGCCGTTTGCTATATGGTAAAGAAAATGACGCAAAAGACATACAAGGAAGAAAAACAGAAGTACTGGGAAAGCCAAGAGTGGAAGTTGTTACAAGAAGCAGAGGAGCATCCTCATAAGTGGCTAAAACATAAAAGAAAACAGCAGTGCCCAGTGGAGACTGAGAGACTGATTAAGCACTTTGCTGGTATGCTGCAGGGAGCCGACACCACACCTAAAAAAATAATAGTTAACAATGGGCCTTGAGACAAAGACACAGAGTTTGCGCGGGAATGGGTAGTTAGCGAGGTCACAATCGAAGAAGTTGTCAGGGCAATTGAAAGGGCGCCTAGAGGCAAAGCGGCCGGGAACGATATGAATAAAAATGAGCACTTGAAGCAAACGTTGGCACTGGCACCATGCTGGAAAGCTCTATTTGAGGAATGCCTAAAGTCCGGGAAAATGCCTAAAGCGTGGAGAGGGATACCCTTATTGTTATACCTAAAGGGAAGGGCATAGAAACAAAACCGAAAGCTTGGAGGGGTATAATACTTAAAAGTTGCCCCTATAAGATATTCTCGGGGATAATTATCAGATAGACTTGGGTACTTCCTAGAAGCCAGAAACGCAGTACCAGAAGAACAACATGGGTTTTGATGATCAGAGTCGACCCATGCGGCCCTGCGCCAATTGTAAACAGAGATTTGGGCAACTCTAGCCGAGCCAAGAAAACCGTTAATGCGGTATTTATAGCGCCGAGAAACATAATATGGAGAAGTTAGCCTTGGAAGTAGTTCCGAATCCAGCTCTTAAACATTTTAGGGGCCATCCTTAGGGAGAGCATAGTATGCATTGACAACGGTATAGGGATTGTGGAAAGGGTAAAGCAAACTACAGGCGTGGCTCAAGGTGACGGACTTAGTCCGTTGCTTTTTTCGGTACTATTGGGAGGGCTACCCAACCGGTTGAGACAGGAATGGACTCGAGAGTGGGCAAGTACTTTAATGTACGCAGATGATATTGCAATCTATGGTAGGAGTCTATTTAGGGTAAAACAGGGACTGGAACGAATAATTGATTATATGGATGGGGCTCAGCATAAACTGGCAAAAGACAGTAGCAGTTAAGTTTCGACGAGGGGGTCGATTAGCAAAAGACGACGTTCTTCGAGCCAGGGGCAATGAGGTACAATTCGTAAATAAATTTACTTATCTGGAAGTCACTATAACGTCTAATGAAAGCAGTTTCCAAAGGCACATAGATGGCAGAGTGGGAAAAGCAATTCGAGCAGCAGCAGCAGCAATTAAGAACCCGCAAATGTTGTCCATACATACCGCGTCCGCCCTTTTTAAAATTTAAATAGTACCAATAGCAACATTCGGTAGATCGCTTATATGGGAAAAACTGGGAGAAGCAGATCTGCAGTTACTAGATAGAGCCATATTTTTCTTTATGAAACGGGTTTTGGGGTTAGCCAATTCTTGTAGGAACAGAATAGTTTATATCTTAGAGGGGGGTCTTTAATGACACAGGAACTACAGCTTCGATGGGGTTTACCTAGGACGAGAGCGTTTGAGGCCTATACTTTGAAGTGGGTGGAAAAATTAAAGGAAATTGATTTTGGATATAAAAACGGTAGCGATGACAAGCACGGCCTGGCAAGCAGCCGGATACAAGAGCAGACATTTAACTACGGCGTTTGCAGCCTTCCTCAGGAGTGTTGCAGGTGCACGAGGTGCTCTGCCCCGTGCGATAGATACCACGCCGCAGCATGTCCAGCAGTTCAGTCAATAGCTGAACTAGCAAGATGAGAGAAGACCCAATGACGTGAAGGAAGCACTAGTTCTGTCTGATGTATGTATATGTTTATAGTTTTACCCAACATGGGTGTCAATAAATCATAATAATAAAAAAAATCGATTTCTACATTTCTCAATTTTGCAACCTCCCTATTTATTGTACTTGGCTCCGTATGGCTTTTCCCTATTCCCATGGACCAAAAATAATTTGAAGACACAACGTATCGAGAATGAGATAAAGAAAAAATGCAGGGCCGACTCAACTCGATTCCGAAAGACGTGTTTAAAAATACTTAGGTATGCCAAAAAGGGTGGCACAACCGCATTACAGTGCATTGCAACAAAATAATATTTTAGATTTAATTATTTATATGTTTCAGAACTTTTTAATTTGTCACCGTACATATTCATTTTGTATTAGTTTGCATTGGATGATTCAAGCGCCTTAAGAGGATGCCTTTATCTCAAGCCAAGCTAGATGTAAGTGCCACCTACGTAAGTGTATCACGCATTTCCGAAACCGCCATTCCTAAAAAAAACAATATTTAACGTTGTGACTAAGGTTAGTCGTACGCTTCGTTATGTGCAGCCGTCGCAGCATAGACTGCGAAAAAGTCAACCTTTTGATTTGCCTTCTTTTTGCCTGTAGAACTGTGGTCATGAACGGTCTAACAAGAAGCCCGAACCTTATCTCATGCCTGCAGTGGTGAACAACGACGTTCGGACGAGTCAGTACATTGTTTTTATCTTTTTCCCTAATGCGCATTCTTGTCTTGGCTGAATTTCTTATTGACAATTGCCATCCGCGTTACTCGCACGAATACTGCTCACTCCAATCAGTATAGCAGAGTTTGCTTCATCACTGGCAAGCTCACAATGCATCGTCTGCGCGTTTTTTTTGGAATATACCTCATTTCCCGGCGCATGCCCAGAAAAACGGGTTGGCGAGCATCGATCTATGATTTCGCTGCTAAGCGAGTGGACGGCTGTCTTTAGCTGACTAAATTCTGCGGACGAAGTATCAGGGAAAGGCTGCCGATAGTTGCGTATGTCTGGAAGAGTCATGTGATTGTTGCTGTTTTCGTTTTTGTGGTTATTTCTGTCGCCATCCTTACGAGCTGCCCCAGACGAATATAGTTTCTCGCTGCACGACCATCTTCCCGCTCTAGCTGACCACGTGCAGACGATTCGATGACACAACAACAACAACAATAACACCACCAACAACAACAACAACAAAAACAGACAACAAATGTAAGCGGTGGTGATATGACCCCTCGCTAAATGCGGGCTACATTGACCACCACTGCCACGACTGTCGATGTCATAGACGAAGAGGAATACGGAACTAAGGGAGGCTTCGTTAGGCTTATCGTATGGTGGTGACGTGGCCACTATTATGGCGAGACCTTGTCGTTTAAAATGCCGTATGAGTGGTATTCGGCTGCAGCGCTACTAAAATTGCCTATTGTTTTCTCGGTCTCGATTAGATAAAATGGGCCATTCGTGCGCTGTGAACTATTAGAACGGCAAACCGCCGCAAATAAGGTGATTTGCTTCGACATTTGAGAAAAGTGGCTTCAGTTTTTCACTGGGCCAGTTTGTTCAACTGTCGGATACAAAAACACGAATTTGACCAACGAGAATAGGACAAAAAACAAGCCAATCCATGCAGGTTTATTTATTCAACAATAAACTCCTCCCCTCTTTAAATGACGCCTTGCCAAGCAGCAGAGCAATCAACTCTTCTATCCCTTCTCTGTAAAAGCTTTGTCCTCTTCTTTCTTTCTTCTGAGGATTCTCAGAAGATTTTAAATAATTGCAAGCATATTTAAGTCCTCAAATACTATTTAAATGAATTCAAAACATGCAGATCCTCAAAATAAGTTTTTTAAATGAATTCAAAATATTCAAACTCTCTAAAGACCTAAAACAAACAAACAAGCAAGCCGGGTTTGAATCTGTGATGTAATAATAGAATCTCTATATATTCATATATATGTAACAATGGTGTGCACATACTCGCCAAGGTTAGGGACAATTGACACAGTAGTCGCAACACAATCCTCCAGTATTTACCGACCTACAAACAATATTTATTGCACGCCGAGATACTTCATTCATGAGCTAGGCAACACATGCAGAGTCAGTGAATTACTAAACGGAATTACCTTCACAGGTGCCAAGATTGATGTCAGCAAGACAACAATAACTAGCCAAAGCTATCTAAAAGCATTAGCAGAGGAACTGCACTTCTAGAGACAGGAGCAACAGTCAAAACGAGTAAAAGTTCCACCACGATAGACCACACATTTGCTAACATCAGGACAATTGGCATAAAATAAGTCGCAGCACAGTCCTCTAGACGGAGATTAGATCATTATACTACTACCCTAACTATAAAGATGCAACGAATACACAAGCACATCCCGACAACATATATTGTTCCAAAGCTGATGTATGATCTCGACAGAGTATGGGGACACCATTCTGGCAAACTTTGTCTGCTTTAAAGGTATTGCACAATGTACATGAAACGAGTACTTTGCCTGTAAATAGGGGTAAGGAGCGCTTTGTCTACCTAATGTCGGGTTGTACACCAGTTGTTGAGATAAATCGATCAAGGTTAAAGACAAATAAATAAGTAAAAAAAGTACAGTACCATTCGAAACCTTCATCTCGGAATGGGAAAATAAAGTTGATTAAGTCCGACGAGAGATTGGAGATCTGGATATTTTTCGTTGCCTCTCACCTTCGGTTTGGTCTTGCCACATCTGAACTATATACATAGTCTATCATCACCTGGTCTGTTCAGGTCAAAGCTTTCACGAGGTGCATACAGAGTGCGTATGTAGACTATTCTCTCAAGCGTATACTCAATATGTGTGCAATACGTGTTATGATGGAAACAAAGAAGACAAGAAGATTCGCCAGTGAAAGGAGAAACATGAACTAGAGCAGTTAAGTAAAACATCATGATAACTCGAAAACCCTGTGCCATACCATCACAACAAGTCAACAAGCTCATACTCGACCAAGCGTATTTAAATCATGAATTACAAAAGAAATTCAATAATCAAAGTGTTGTAATTTGTGCCCAAGCAAAAGGTTATGCCGTGCACATACAGCAAAGGGTTATTGCAGGCAGAATACGTCTCGGATCTGCACCTGGCTAGCAGTTTGAGTTGCAGCTCAACGCCACCTCCTAGCCTTTTTTCTGGGAGGTTTCGGGAATGCATGATGCACATGCGCCACTAGCAGCCTGCGTGACTAGTGTGAGATACTACGTTGGCATTACATTGCAGTACTACCACCTTCTAGCCTGTTAGCGGGCTAGATGGCTTTCTTAGCCGCTTCCTTAGTTATAAAACACTGTGAAACTCGTTTCTGGCACTTACAAACTCTAGATATATATCCATAACCGGCCCCATGTTCGGCAACTTGGACTTATTGGAGGGCTAGGTTCAGCAAGACAAAATAGCAACAAAATATCAACGGCAGTTGTAATTATTAACAAAAGTCACGTCTAACTACCAACGAGTGCAGTGGCGTAGTGCATTCGCCTCCGCCTCGCGACCGGAGTGCGTGGGTTCGAACCCCACCATTGGACATGTATTTTTATTATGAGGGTCCGTCTATTAAGCAATGCGAAAAGCAGTTTCGTGAACTTTGCTGAGGGGCAGCGCAAAAAGTTTATAAATACAAACTATCAACGGCAATACGAATTATCCTTAAAAGTCACGGTAGACAAAATAGCAGCAAAGTACCAAGCGCAATAGGGATTATCAACAAAAGTCACGGCCATATAGAATAGCAATCAAATGTCAACGGTTATAAAAGTTATCAACAAAAATCACGACATGACGGAATAACAAAATAGAAGCAAAATATCAACGAGAATCGGAATTATTACCAAAACTCGCGAATAGACAAAGTATCAACGACAGTAGAAATCAGCCAGCCATCAGGAAGGTTCAACGAGCCCGACGGCGTGGTGCATTCGACTCCGCCTCGCGACCAGAGGAAGCATATAAATGCGCGGCTTCGAGACCCATCTTTGGACAATTTATATTTCTGGGGGGTTTGTCTATGAAACAATGCGAAAGCAGTCTTGTGGACGTTAAACCTTAGCTTAAGGTCAGCTCGAAAAGTTTAAAAACCCAAATTGTTAACGGCAATAGGAAATGTTAACAAAATGCAAGACAAAATAGCGACTAAATGGGAATTATCAAGAAGAGTCATAAGCAAGTTAAAATATCAACGGCAATAACAAATATCACTAAAGGCCCCGGTAAATTAAAATATTAGCGACAATAGGAATTATCAACAAGAATCACGGCGAACATATCAACAAAAGTCACAACAAAGAGTTATCAGCCAACGTTATGGCGTTTGCATGCATTCAGGATTTCTGAATGTTGCCTTTGAGCTGCCGTGTGACCGGCAACTTTGGACTCAAGAGAAGGCCTGCTTCAGTTGGCAGCACTGACGTCCAATTGGACCCCATACAAAACTGGGTAGAAATGTGCCAGTAGCCCGTGCACACTGCAATCTCCACAAATGTAGCAGAGCTTTACAATCTCAAAATATTGATTGTCAACAAAAGTCATATACAGTCTCAATTAAAGTAGCGGAGTACGATCACCCTCGTCCCCCACGACAACAACAAGTAGCAACATTCACAACGTATTCTGCAATGATAAACAAACAAGGTGTTTGTCACAGCTTAATAGTTCAACTATGTATCTCTAGTCTCAATCACAGACTTTACTATTCTATTTAATCTTGCTTAATCCTACTTTGCAAGTTCCAACTACTGTAATACCGTTTACACATTACCCGTCTTCGCTGAAAAGTGGAGCCATGGCTGATACAACGTTTAAGGTATATTTACTAAATATTCGAAGTTTAAACAAAAATTTGAAACGTGTGTTGGCAAAGCTTTCTAAGCCACCGGATTACGACGCTTTGGTCTTTACGGAAACGTGGGTCCGCCAGAGCAAGATGTCTTGTGATCATTTAAGCATTGATGGCTACTCTCGGTACCTCTCGCCAGAAAGTAAAAGCAGAGCCGGTGGAGTGGCAATATTTGTTAAGAGCAAATATAAATGTACACAAGTACCTGTGTGTATGGAAAAACCGGATATATGTATAGTATCAACATCGATAAAAAACACAACTATTCAACTTGTAGGCATCTATCCATCACCGACGCATTGCACACTAAAAGAATTCATTGAAAAGCTACCTGATATTTGCAAAGCCAGTGAATTAGAGAACAAATTTATTCTCACAGATGCTAATATTGATGTTGGCAAGACAACAGCAACAAGCCAAAAATATCTAAAGGCATTAGAAAATGAGGGTTTTACATATTTGAAGGCAGGAGCAACAAGGGATACAAGTGCATCTGTTACCACTATTGATCATGTACACGCCAAAGCCAGAAAACATGTCATATTAGAAGCCGCAACGTCTCCTTTAGAGGGACTAGATCACCATGCGATCATCCTGGATGTAAATATATATACTTATGCCATGGATTACAAACCAAAATGGCTTTAATTTTTGATCTAATTGATTACAAAAAAAAATTGAATTTCTTTTTAAATTCTAATTTTTGTGTTGGCCGCGGCCAAAATGGGCCAAGTGTCAGGAAGAGGCGGCTGATAGTTGCGTGTGGCTGAAAGAGTCCTGTGATTGTTCCTGTTGTCGTTTTTGTGGTTATTTCTGCCGTCATCCTTACGAGCTGCCCCAGACGAATAAAGTTTCTCGCTGCACGACCATCTTCCTGCTCTAGCTGACCACGTGCAAACGATTCGATGACACAACGACAACCCAAGCCATGAATTGCAAACAAAAATGGTTTTGAAATTTTTATTTAATTGATTACAAAAAAAATCTAATTTAAATTTTTTGATTTGATGGGATACAAGCAAAATTGTTTTGAAATTTTGATTTGATGGATTGCAAACAACAAATGTTTTGAAGTTTTGACTTGATGGATTACAAACAAAATTGTTTTGAAGGTTTGTCCAACCGAGAGTTCATGCCGTTTTTTGCATCAAGCGAAAACGCGAATTTGTAAGGACATGCGGATCTAGACTGTCAGCGAAATAGGTGGCTTTTCTAAACCGCTGCCTTAATTATACAGGGCAGCTAAATCCGGACTAAACCGTTTCGCAATTCATACCTAAATGGAAACAGACATTTATTAGTTATATTTTTACGTGCCGTTAGGGACACTCCTGAAAAACATTTTTATTCATTTATTTAATGTAGCCACCATCAACAACAAGTACACTTTCCGTTCTGGCGCGAAAGCGTCCACAGGCCTTTGTCAAAATTAGCGGATTGAGATTCTTGAACGATTTGACAATGGCTCTGCGTAGCGCTTCTGTGTTTGCATGTCGAGGTTTGCTAGACTCTCGCTCAATAACGCTTCATACATAGAAATACAGGTGATTTAAGTCTGGACTGTTAGGGAGCCACATCGCCTTGTCCCAGAGCGCCGTTATGTTGTCCCGCAGCGAATCCTGTACAAGGTTGCTGATGTGGGCGGGACCGCCATGTTGTTAAAAGACATATTGTATTCAGTTGGACACTCTATCAATCCATGGGTTTTCCACACTTCGCAAAACATGTAAATACACTTTTTTGTTACGGTTTCGTCTCTGTCAAAAAAGTGTGGGAGCATTGCGTTTCCTTCATTCCACACAACACTTAGGACGTGCACATTGGCAGGATGTTTGGTGTTATTCACGATTGGTACAACCCCAGGGTCCTTTGCGAGCCACCGGTAACTTTTCGGGATACGTTTTTGGTCAATGGTAAAGATTTTTTCGTCGGAGAAGATGTCCCGCTGTTTCGTGTCTCACTTGACTCATATTTGAGGATGAGATGGCAGCAAACCGGCAAAACCTTAAAAACGCAGGGTTGCACCATTTTGATCACGTTTGGCGTCCTCACTTCTTGTCGGCGATTGTGGATCTTTCTTCTAAGTGTTGCACCACCTAGCCCTGTCTCTTTAGCGTCGGGCATTATCGTAGACCGTTGCTCTTTTAAATCCAGTGATGTTGATTATTTTGGCTGGTCGATATCCGGCACGAAGCAATTAGATAACGGTTGCTCCTCGGTCATATTCTAGACTCAGGTTGCGCCGGCCGTTCATAATGACAACAAGTTTTTTTTCTATTGTGAGTGGGCTATCTGCTCACGCAAATTGAAATGAATTAACGCATTCCGCCTATGCAGGGTAGCCCGCCAAAATCTGTAAAACGCCTTGAAACTCGTTTGCGACACTTATAAACGCTGGATAATGTCCCGTGCTCAGCAAGTTTGGATTCAAGGAAGGCCATGGTTCATTTTGATTGGCCCTTGTTTAAGCTGGGTAGAAACAAGAAGTACGTGTAGAACGTGCGGCGAACGAAGCCCACACAGAGGAAGTCAATGATCGAAGGAAATAAATTGGCGACGGGGCCAGGAAGAGACGTGCGCGATGAGAGTGCCAGGGTGCTCTCAACTAACCAACAGAGTTTTATCAATATCGACAATATGAATTGTCATTAAAAGTCAAGACAAACCAAAATATTAACGGGGATAGGAATTATCAACAGAAATCATGGCAAGACTAGTACAGATGTGGCAATTATCACATGCAAGACCAAACCGAAGGTGAAAAGCACCGAAAATATCCGGATCTCCAATCTCTCGTCTGACTTGTTTAACTTTATTTAGCCATTGCGAGATGAAGGTGTCGAATGGTACTGTACTTTTCTTGTTTTTAAATTATTTATTTGTCTTCAATCTCAGCCGATTTATCTCAACAACTGGTGCACGGCCCGATATTAGGTAGACAAAGCGGCTCCTTACCCCTATTTACAGACAATGTACTCGTTTCATGTACATTGTGCAACACCTTCAAGGCAGACAAAGTTTGCCCGAGTGTGGTGTCCCCATACTCTGTCGAGATAATACATCAGATTTGGAACAATATATGTTGTCGGGATGTGCTTGTGTATTCGTTGCATCTCTATAGTTAGGGTAGTAGTTTAATGATCTAATCCCCGTCTAGAGGACTGTGCTACGACTTCTTGTATGCCAATTGTCCTGATGTTAGCAAATGTGTGGTCTATCGTGGTGGAACTTTTACTCGTTTTGATTGTTGCTCCTGTCTCTAAAAGTGCAAAACTTTCCTCTGCCAATGCTTTTAGATAGCTTTGGCTAGTTATTGGTGTCTTGCTGACATCAATCTTGGCACCTGTGAAGGTAATTCCGTTTAGTAATTCACTGACTCTGCATGTGTTGTCTAGCTCATGAATGAAGTATCTCGGCGTGCAATAAATCTTGTTTAGAGGTCGGTAAATATTTATAAATTGGAGGATTGTGTTGCGACTACTGCGTCAATTGTCCCTAACCTTGGCGAGTATGTGCACACCATTGTAACAATATATGAATATATAGAGATTCTATTATTACATCACAGATTCAAACCTGGCTCGTTTGTTTGTTTTAGAGTTTCAATATTTTGAATTCATTCAAAAAGCTTATTTTAAGGATCTGCATGTTTTGAATTTATTTAAATAGTATTAGAGGATTTGCATTTGCTTGCAATTATTTAAAATCTTCTGAGGACCTCCAAAATGTTTGATATTTTGCTTGTATTTTGTTATTCCCTCATGTCGTGATTTTTGTTGATAACTTTTATAACCGTTGATATTTGATTGTTATTCAATATTGTCGTGACTTTTGTTGAAAATCCCTATTGCGCTTGGTTCTATGCCGCTATTTTGTCTTACCGTGACTTTTAATGATAATTTGTATTGCCGTTGATAATATGTATCTATAAACTTTTTGCGCTGCCCTCAGC
This sequence comes from Dermanyssus gallinae, assembly GCA_003439945.1. Classification (NCBI taxonomy): domain Eukaryota; kingdom Metazoa; phylum Arthropoda; class Arachnida; order Mesostigmata; family Dermanyssidae; genus Dermanyssus; species Dermanyssus gallinae. Next base: position 26,855 of record QVRM01000549.1, read on the forward strand.
AAAGATCACGGAACGGCTTTTCCCTTTGCCTCATAGACGAAGGCGAATACACAACGCCACTGCGCTCGTTGGTATTTGGACGTGACTTTTGTTGATAATCACAACTGGCAACGGTGATATTTTGTTGCTATTTTGTCTTGCCGTGCTTTTGGGCGAAAGAAGCCCATGCAGGGGAAGGAAACGAGAATACATGAATTATCAATTAAATTCACGGAAAGTTCAAACGTTCCTGTCAATAGGAGTTATCAACACAATCACGACAATACAAAATAGCAGCAAAGTATCAACGAACAATAGGAATTATCAACAAAGGTCACGGCGTGAAAAATGTCAACAGTTGATTAAGTCCGACGAAAGATTGGAGATCTGAATCTAAATCTTGAATAACATGCCAAGAGCTGTTGACAACAGTATGATTATCAATGTTATATGCATACTCAATATGTGTGAAATACGTGTTATGATGGAAACAAAGAATACAAGAAGCTTCGCCAGTGAAAGGAGAAACATGAGCTAGAGCAGTTAAGTAAAACATCATGATGACTCGAAAACCCTGTGCCATACCATCACAACAAGTCAACAAGCTCATACTCGACCAAGCGTATTTAAATCATGAATTACAAAATAAATTCAATAATCAAAGTGTTGTAATTTGTGCCCAAGCAAAAGGTTATGCCGTGTACAGCAAAAGGTTATTACAGGCAGAATACGTCTCGGATCTACACCTGGCTAGCAGTTTGAGTTGCAGCTCAACGCCACCTCCTAGCCTTTTTTTTTCTGGGAGGTTTCGGGAATGCATGATGCACATGCGCCACTAGCAGCCTGCGTGACTACTGTGAGACTCGCAAACCCACTAAACCCGGATTCCTCCCCACCCCCAGGCTCGGTATTACTTTGGCATTACATCGAAGTACTACCACATTCTAGCCTGTCAGCGGGCTAGATGGCTTTCTTAGCCGCTTACTTAGTTATAAAACACTGTGAAACTCGTTTCTGGCACTTACAAACTCTAGATATATATCCATAACCGGCCCCATGTTCGGCAACGTTGGACTTATTGGAGGGCTAGGTTCAGCGGGGAGACTGACGTACAATTGGCTCTTATATAAGCTGGGTGTCTATGTAAATGAAATCTATATCTAAATGAAAACAGGCATTTCAGTTATATTATTTTACGTGCCGTTAGGGACACTCCTGAAGAACAATTTTATTCATTTATATCATGTAGCCACCATCAGCTGCAATTACACTTTCCGTTCTGGCGCGAAAGCGCCCACAGGCCTTTGTCAAAATTAGCGGATTGAAATTCTTGAACGTTTTGACAATGGCTCTGCGTAGCGCTTCTGTGTTTACATGTCGAGACTTGCTAGACTCTCGCTCAATAACGCTTCATACATAGGAATACAGGTGATTCTTTTAAATCCAGTAATGTTGATGAGTTCGGCTGGTTGATGTCCGGCACGAAGCGATTAGATAACGGTTGCTCCTCGGTCATATTCTAGACTCAGGTTGCGCCGGCCGTTCATAATGACAGTGTGTTTTTTTTTCTATTGTGAGTGGGCTATCTGCTCACGCAATTAACGCATTCCGCTTATGCAGGGTAGCCTGCCAAAATCTGTAAAACGCCTTGAAACTCGTTTGCGACACTCATAAACGCTGGATAATGTCCCGTGCTCGGCAAGTTTGGATTCAAGGAAGGCCATGGTTCATTTTGATTGGCCCTTGTTAACCAACAGAGTTTTATCAATATCGACTATATGAATTGTCATTAAAAGTCAAGACAAACCAAAATAATAACGGGGATAGGAATTATCAACAAAAATCATGGCAAGAGTAGTACAAAATACCAACGAGCGCAGTGGCGTAGTGCATTCGCCTCCGCCTCGCGACCGGAGTGCGCGGGTTCGAACCCCACCATTGGACATGTATTTTTATTATGAGGGTCCGTCTATAAAGCAATGCGAAAAGCATTTCCGTGATCTTTGCTGAGGGGCAGCGCAAAAAGTTTATAAATACAAACTATCAGTAACGGTAATACAAATTATCATTAAAAGTCACGGTAAGACAAAATTAGCAGCAAAGTACCAAACGCAATAGGGGTTATTTATAGTTTCTTTTCAATATAATACATTATGCATATGTTACACGTATCACGATGGAGAGAATAGGGATTATTAACATAAGTCACGACAATATAGAACAGCAATCAAATATCAACGGTTATAAAAGTTATCAACAAAAATCACGACATGACGGAATAACAAAATAGAAGCAAAATATCAACGAGAATCGGAATTATTACCAAAACTCGCGAACAGACAAAGTATCAACGACAGTAGAAATCAGCCAGCCATAAAAAAGGTTCAACGAGCCCGACGGCGTGGTGCATTCGACTCTGCCTCGCGACCAGAGGAAACATGTAGGTGCGCGGCTTAGAGACCCATCTTTTGGACAATTTGTATTTCTGGGGGGTTTGTCTATGAAACAATGCGAAAGCAGTCCTGTGGACGTTAAACCTTAGCTTAAAGTTAGCTCGAAAAGTTTAAAAACCCAAATTGTTAACGGCAATCGCAAATATCACTAAAGGCCCCGGTAAATTAAAATATTAGCGACAATAGGAATTATCAACAAGAATCACGGCAAAATAAAATAGTCAGTGATAATTAGACATATCAACAAAATTCACAGCAGCGGCAATAAAAATGATCAACAATAATCACGGCAAAACAAAAGAGCGACAAAAATCAAAGACATTAGGAATTATCAATAAAAATCACGGCAATTCGCTACAGCAGTAAAATATCAACGACAATACGAGTTATCAGCCAATGTTATGGCGTTTGCATGCATTCAGGATTTCTGAATGTTGCCTTTGAGCTGTCCTGTGACCGGCAACTTTGGGCTCAAGAGAAGGCCTGTTTCAGTCGGCAGCACTGACGTCCAATTGGATCCCATACAAAACTGGGTAGAAATGCCAGTAGCCCGTGCACACTGCAATCTCCACAAATGTAGCAGAGCTTTACAATCTCAAAATATTAATTGTCAACAAAAGTCATATACAGTCTCAATTAAAGTAGCGGAGTACGATCACCCTCGCCTCCCATGACAACAACAAGTAGCAAAAATCACAACGCATTCTGCAATGATAGACAAACAAGGTGTTTGGCACAGCCTAATAGTTCAACCATGTATCTCTAGTCTTAATCATAGACTTTACTATTCTATTTAATCTTGCCTAATCCTACTTTGCAAGTTCCAACTACTGTAATACCGTTTACACGTTACCCCGTCTTCGCTAAAAAGTAGAGCCATGGCCGATACAACGTTTAGGGTATATTTACTAAATATTCGTAGCCTAAACAAAAATTTGAAGCAGGTGTTAACTAAGCTCCGTGAACCACTCCAAAACTACGACGCTTTGGTCTTTACGGAAACGTGGGTCCCCCAGAGCAAGATTGATGACGCAAGAGAAGATGACTTAAGGAAATATGGCTACTCCCGGTACTTCTCGCCAGAAAGTGAAAGCAGAGCCGGTGGAGTGGCAATATATATTAAGAGCAAATATAATTGTAAACAAGTACCTGTGTGTACGGAAAGACCGGATATATGTATAGTATCCATATTGATAAAAAACACAACTATTCAACTTATAGGCATATACCGATCACCGAAGCATTGCAGACCAAAAGAATTCATTGAAAAGCTACCTGATATTTGCAAAGCCAGTGAATCAGAGAACAAATTTATTCTCACCGATGCTAATATTGATGTTCGCAAGACAACAGCAACAAGCCAAAAATATCTAAAGGCATTAGAAAATGAGGGTTTTACATATTTGAAGACAGGACCAACAAGGGACACAGGTAAATCTGTTACCACTATTGATCATGTACACGCCAAAGTCAGCAAACGTGTTATATGTAAAGTCGCAACGTCTCCTTTAGAGGGACTAGATCACCATGAGATCATCCTGGATGTAAAGATGTATACTTAAGCCATGGATTACACCCAAAATGGTTTTTGGGGACCCAATTGATTACAATAAAAAAATGATTTTTTTTAATTTTAATTTTTGTGTTGGCCGCGGCCAAAACGGGCCAAGTGCCAGGAAGAGGCGGCTGATAGTTGCGTATGGCTGAAAGAGTCCTGTGATTGTTCCTGTTGTCGTTTTTGCGGTGATTTCTGTCGTCATCCTTACGAGCTGCCCCAGACGAATAAAGTTTCTCGCTGCACGACCATCTTCCCGCTCTAGCTAACCACGTGCAGACGATTCGATGACACAACAACTCAAGCCATGAATTGCAAACAAAAATGGTTTTGAAACTTTGATTTAATTGATTTAAAAAATCTATTTTGAAATTTTAATTTAATGGGATACAAACAGAAAAAATGTTGAAGTTTTGATTTGATGGATTACAAAAATCCAACCGAGAGTTCATGCCGTTTTTTGCATCAAGCGAGTACACGAATTTGTAAGAACATGCGGATCTAGATTGACATCGAAATAGACGGCTTTTCTAAACTGCTGCATAATTATACAGGGCAGCTAAAACCGGACTAAACCGTTTCGCAATTCATACCAAAATGAAAACAGACATTTCAGTTATATTTTTTTACGTACCATTGGGGACACTCCTGAGGAACATTTTTATTCATTTATTTCATGTAGCCACCATTAGCGTCAATTACACTTTCCGTTCTGGCGCGAAAGCGCCCACAGGTCTTTGTCAAAATTAGCAGATTGAGATTCTTGAACGATTTGACAATGGCTCTGCGTAGTGTTTGCATGTCGAGACTTGCTAGACTCTCGCTCAATAACGCTTCATACATAGGAATACAGGTGATTCTTTTAAATCCAGTGATGTTGATGAGTTCGGCTGGTTGATGTCCGGCACGAAGCGATTAGATAACAACTGTTCCTCGGTCAGATTCTAGAATCAGGTTGCGCCGGCCGTCCATGATGACAGTGTGTTTTTTTCTATTGTGAGTGGGCTATCTGCTCACGCAAACCGAAATGAATAAACGCATTCCGCTTATGCAGGGTAGCCTGCCAAAATCTGTAAAACGCCTTGAAACTCGTTTGCGACACTCATAAACGCTGGATAATGTCCCGTGCTTAGCAAGTTTGGATTTAAGGAAGGCCATGGTTCATTTTGATTGGCCCTTGTTAACCAACAGAGTTTTATCAATATCGACAATATGAATTGTCATTAAAAGTCAAGACAAACCAAAATAATAACGGGGATAGGAATTATCAACAAAAATCATGGCAAGAGTAGTACAAATGTGGCAATTATCACATGCAAGACCAAACCGAAGGTGAAAAGCACCGAAAATATCCGGATCTCCAATCTCTCGTCTGACTTGTTTAACTTTATTTTCCCATTGCGAGATGAAGGTGTCAAATGGTACTGTACCTTTTATTTAAATTTTGAATTATTTATTTGTCTTCAATCTCAGTCGATTTATCTCAACAACTGGTGCACGGCCCGATATTAGGTAGACAAAGCGGCTCCTTACCCCTATTTTCAGACAATGTACTCGTTTCATGTACATTGTGCAACACCTTCAAGGCAGACAAAGTTTGCCCGAGTGTGGTGTCCCCATACTCTGTCGAGATAATACATCAGATTTGGAACAATATATGTTGTCGGGATGTGCTTGTGTATTCGTTGCATCTTTATAGTTAGGGTAGTAGTATAATGATCTAATCCCCGTCTAGAGGACTGTGCTACGACTTCTTGTATGCCAATTGTCCTGATGTTAGCAAATGTGTAGTCTATCGTGGTGGAACTTTTACTCGTTTTGATTGTTGCTCCTGTCTCTAAAAGTGCAAAACCTTTCTCTGCCAATGCTTTTAGATAGCTTTGGCTAGTTATTGTTGTCTTGCTGACATCAATATTGGCACCTGTGAAGGTAATTCCGTTTAGTAATTCACTGACTCTGCATGTGTTGTCTAGCTCATGAATGAAGTATCTCGGCGTGCAATAAATCTTGTTTAGAGGTCGGTAAATATTTATAAATTGGAGGGTTGTGTTGCGACTACTGTGTCAATTGTCCTTAACCTTGGCGAGTATGTGCACACCATTGTAACATATATATATATATATATATGAATATATAGAGATTCTATTATTACATCACAGATTCAAACCCGGCTCGTTTGTTTGTTTTTGAGTTTTAATATTTTGAATTCATTTAAAAAGCTTATTTTAAGGATCTGCATGTTTTGAATTTATTTAAATAGTATTAGAGGATTTACGTTTGCTTGCAATTATTTAAAATCTTCTAAGGACCTCCAAAAATTTTGATATTTTGCTTGTATTTTGGTATTCCCTCATGTCATGATTTTTGTTGATAACTTTTATAACCGTTGATATTTGATTGCTATTCTATATTGTCGTCACTTTTGTTGAAAATCCCTATTGCGCTTGGTTCTTTGCTGCTATTTTGTCTTGCCGTGACTTTTAATGATAATTCGTATTGCCGTTCATAATTTGTATTTATAAACTTTTTGCGCTGCCCCTCAGCAAAGATCACGGAACTGCTTTTCCCATTGCTTCATAGACGAAGGCGAATACACTACGCCACTGCGCTCGTTGGTATTTGGACGTAACTTTTGTTGATAATCACAGCTGAATCTGAATCTTGAATAACATGCCAAGAGCTGTTGACAACAGTATGATTATCAATGTTATATGCATACTCAATATGTGTGAAATACGTGTTATGATGGAAACAAAGAATACAAGAAGATTCGCCAGTGAAAGGAGAAACATGAGCTAGAGCAGTTAAGTAAAACATCATGATGACTCGAAAACCCTGTGCCATACAATCACAACAAGTCAACAAGCTCATACTCGACCAAGCGTATTTAAATCATGAATTACAAAATAAATTCAATAATCAAAGTGTTGTCATTTGTGCCCAAGCAAAAGGTTATCCCGTGTACATACAGCAAAGGGTTATTACAGGCAGAATACGTCTCGGATCTGCACCTAGCTAGCAGTTTGAGTTGCAGCTCAACGCCACCTCCTAGCCTTTTTTTTTCTGGGAGGTTTCGGGAATGCATGATGCACATGCGCCACTAGCAGCCTGCGTGACTAGTGTGAGACTCGCAAACCCACTAAACCCGGATTCCTCCCCACCCCCCCAGGCTCGGTATTACTTTGGCATTACATTGCAGTACTACCACCTTCTAGCCTGTTAGCGGGCTAGATGGCTTTCTTAGCCGCTTCCTTAGTTATAAAACACTGTGAAACTCGTTTCTGGCACTTACAAACTCTAGATATATATCCATAACCGGCCCCATGTTCGGCAACTTTGGACTTATTGGAGGGCTAGGTTCAGCAAGACAAAATAGCAACAAAATATCAACGGCAGTTGTAATTATTAACAAAAGTCACGTCTAACTACCAACGAGCGCAGTGGCGTAGTGCATTCGCCTCCGCCTCGCGACCGGAGTGCGTGGGTTCGAACCCCACCATTGGACATGTATTTTTATTATGAGGGTCCGTCTATTAAGCAATGCGAAAAGCAGTTTCGTGAACTTTGCTGAGGGGCAGCGCAAAAAGTTTATAAATACAAACTATCAACGGCAATACGAATTATCATTAAAAGTCACGGTAGACAAAATAGCAGCAAAGTACCAAGCGCAATAGGGATTATCAACAAAAGTCACGGCCATATAGAATAGCAATCAAATGTCAACGGTTATAAAAGTTATCAACAAAAATCACGACATGACGGAATAACAAAATAGAAGCAAAATATCAACGAGAATCGGAATTATTACCAAAACTCGCGAATAGACAAAGTATCAACGACAGTAGAAATCAGCCAGCCATCAGGAAGGTTCAACGAGCCCGACGGCGTGGTGCATTCGACTCTGCCTCGCGACCAGAGGAAGCATATAAATGCGCGGCTTCGAGACCCATCTTTGGACAATTTATATTTCTGGGGGGTTTGTCTATGAAACAACGCGAAAGCAGTCCTGTGGACGTTAAACCTTAGCTTAAGGTCAGCTCGAAAGGTTTAAAAACCCAAATTGTTAACGGCAATAGGAAATGTTAACAAAATGCAAGACAAAATAGCGACTAAATGGGAATTATCAAGAAGAGTCATAGCAAGTTAAAATATCAACGGCAATAACAAATATCACTAAAGGCCCCGGTAAATTAAAATATTAGCGACAATAGGAATTATCAACAAGAATCACGGCGAACATATCAACAAAAGTCACAACAAAGAGTTATCAGCCAACGTTATGGCGTTTGCATGCATTCAGGATTTCTGAATGTTGCCTATGAGCTGCCCTGTGACCGGCATTTTTGGGCTCAAGAGAAGGCCTGTTTCAGTCGGCAACACTGACGTTTAATTGGACCCCATACAAAACTGGGTAGAAATGCCAGTAGCCCGTGCACACTGCAATCTCCACAAATGTAGCAGAGCTTTACAATCTCAAAATATTGATTGTCAACAAAAGTCATATACAGTCTCAATTAAAGCAGCGGAGTACGATCACCCTCGCCCCCCATGACAACAACAAGTAGCAACATTCACAACGTATTCTGCAATGATAAACAAACAAGGTGTTTGTCACAGCTTAATAATTCAACTATGTATCTCTAGTCTTAATCATAGACTTTACTATTCTATTTAATCTTGCCTAATCCTACTTTGCAAGTTCCAACTACTGTAATACCGTTTACACGTTACCCGTCTTCGCTAAAAAGTGGAGCCATGGCTGATACAACGTTTAGGATATATTTACTAAATATTCGATATTTAAACAAAAATTTGAAGCGTGTGTTGGCAAAGCTTTCTAAGCCACCGAATTACGACGCTTTGTTCTTTACGGAAACGTGGGTCCGCCAGAGCAAGATGTCTTGTGATCACTTAAGCATTGATGGCTACTCCCGGTACCTCTCGCCAGAAAGTAAAAGCAGAGCCGGTGGAGTGGCAATATTTGTTAAGAGCAAATATAAATGTAAACAAGTACCTGTGTGTATGGAAAAACCGGATATATGTATAGTATCAACATCGATAAAAAACACAACTATTCAACTTGTAGGCATCTACCGATCACCGACGCATTGCACACTAAAAGAATTCATTGAAAAGCTACCTGGTATTTGCAAAGCCAGTAAATTAGAGAACAAATTTATTCTCACAGATGCTAATATTGATGTTGGCAAGACAACAGCAACAAGCCAAAAATATCTAAAGGCATTAGAAAATGAGGGTTTTACATATTTGAAGACAGGAGCAACAAGGGACACAAGTGCATCTGTTACCACTATTGATCATGTACACGCCAAAGCCAGAAAACATGTCATATTAGAAGCCGCAACGTCTCCTTTAGAGGGACTAGATCACCATGCGATCATCCTGGATGTAAATATATATACTTATGCCATGGATTACAAACCAAAATGGCTTTAAATTTTTGATCTAATTGATTACAAAAAAAATTGAATTTCTTTTTAAATTCTAATTTTTGTGTTGGCCGCGGCAAAAATGGGCCAAGTGCCAGGAAGAGGCGGCTGATAGTTGCGTATGGCTGAAAGAGTCCTGTGATTGTTCCTGTTGTCGTTTTTATGGTTATTTCTGCCGTCATCCTTACGAGCTGCCCCAGACGAATAAAGTTTCTCGCTGCACGACCATCTTCCCGCTCTAGCTGACCACGTGCAAACGATTCGATGACACAACGACAACCCAAGCCATGAATTGCAATCAAAAATGGTTTTGAAATTTTTATTTAATTGATTACAAAAAAAAATCTGTTTTAAATTTTTTGATTTGATGGGATACAAACAAAATTGTTTTGAAGTTTTGATTTGATGGATTGCAAACAACAAATGTTTTGAAGTTTTGACTTGATGGATTACAAACAAAATTGTTTTGAAGGTTTGTCCAACCGAGAGTTCATGCCGTTTTTTGCATCAAGCGAAAACGCGAATTTGTAAGAACATGCGGATCTAGACTGTCAGCAAAATAGGTGGCTTTTCTAAACCGCTGCCTTAATTATACAGGGCAGCTAAATCCGGACTAAACCGTTTCGCAATTCATACCTAAATGGAAACAGACATTTTAGTTATATTTTTACGTGCCGTTAGGGACACTCCTGAAAAACATTTTTATTAATTTATTTAATGTAGCCACCATCAACAACAAGTACACTTTCCGTTCTGGCGGGAAAGCGTCCACAGGCCTTTGTCAAAATTAGCGGATTGAGATTCTTGAACGATTTGACAATGGCTCTGCGTAGCGCTTCTGTGTTTGCATGTCGAGGTTTGCTAGACTCTCGCTCAATAACGCTTCATACATAGAAATACAGGTGATTTAAGTCTGGACTGTTAGGGAGCCACATCGCCTTGTCCCAGAGCGCCGTCATGTTGTCCCGCAGCGAATCCTGGACAAGGTTGCTGATGTGGGCGGGACCGCCATGTTGTTAAAAGACATATTGTATTCAGTTGGACACTCTATCAATCCATGGTTTTTCCACACTTCGCAAAACATGTAAATACACTTTTTTGTTACGGTTTCGTCTCTGTCAAAAAAGTGTGGGAGCACTGCGTTTCCTTCATTCCACACAACACTTAGGACGTGCACATTGGCAGGATGTTTGGTGTTATGCACGATTGGTACAACCCCAGGGTCCTTTGCGAGCCACCGGTAACTTTTCGGGATACGTTTTTGGTCAATGGTAAAGATTTTTTCGTCGGAGAAGATGTCCCGCCGTTTCGTGTCTCACTTGACTCATACTTGAGGATGAGATGGCAGCAAACCGGCAAAACCTTAAAAACGCAGGTTTGCACCATTTTGATCACGTTTAGCGTCCTCACTTCTTGTCGGCGATTGTGGATCTTTCTTTTAAGTGTTGCACCACCTAGCCCTGTCTCTGTAGCGTCGGGCATTATCGTAGACCGTTGCTCTTTTAAATCCAGTGATGTTGATTATTTTGGCTGGTCGATATCCGGCACGAAGCAATTAGATAACGGTTGCTCCTCGGTCATATTCTAGACTCAGGTTGCGCCGGCCGTTCATAATGACAACAAGTTTTTTTTCTATTGTGAGTGGGCTATCTGCTCACGCAAATTGAAATGAATTAACGCATTCCGCCTATGCAGGGTAGCCCGCCAAAATCTGTAAAACGCCTTGAAACTCGTTTGCGACACTTATAAACGCTGGATAATGTCCCGTGCTCAGCAAGTTTGGATTCAAGGAAGGCCATGGTTCATTTTGATTGGCCCTTGTTTAAGCTGGGTAGAAACAAGAAGTACGTGTAGAACGTGCGGCGAACGAAGCCCACACAGAGGAAGTCAATGATCGAAGGAAATAAATTGGCGACGGGGCCAGGAAGAGACGTGCGCGATGAGAGTGCCAGGGTGCTCTCAACTAACCAACAGAGTTTTATCAATATCGACAATATGAATTGTCATTAAAAGTCAAGACAAACCAAAATATTAACGGGGATAGGAATTATCAACAGAAATCATGGCAAGACTAGTACAGATGTGGCAATTATCACATGCAAGACCAAACCGAAGGTGAAAAGCACCGAAAATATCCGGATCTCCAATCTCTCGTCTGACTTGTTTAACTTTATTTAGCCATTGCGAGATGAAGGTGTCGAATGGTACTGTACTTTTCTTGTTTTTAAATTATTTATTTGTCTTCAATCTCAGCCGATTTATCTCAACAACTGGTGCACGGCCCGATATTAGGTAGACAAAGCGGCTCCTTACCCCTATTTACAGACAATGTACTCGTTTCATGTACATTGTGCAACACCTTCAAGGCAGACAAAGTTTGCCCGAGTGTGGTGTCCCCATACTCTGTCGAGATAATACATCAGATTTGGAACAATATATGTTGTCGGGATGTGCTTGTGTATTCGTTGCATCTCTATAGTTAGGGTAGTAGTTTAATGATCTAATCCCCGTCTAGAGGACTGTGCTACGACTTCTTGTATGCCAATTGTCCTGATGTTAGCAAATGTGTGGTCTATCGTGGTGGAACTTTTACTCGTTTTGATTGTTGCTCCTGTCTCTAAAAGTGCAAAACTTTCCTCTGCCAATGTTTTTAGATAGCTTTGGCTAGTTATTGGTGTCTTGCTGACATCAATCTTGGCACCTGTGAAGGTAATTCCGTTTAGTAATTCACTGACTCTGCATGTGTTGTCTAGCTCATGAATGAAGTATCTCGGCGTGCAATAAATCTTGTTTAGAGGTCGGTAAATATTTATAAATTGGAGGATTGTGTTGCGACTACTGCGTCAATTGTCCCTAACCTTGGCGAGTATGTGCACACCATTGTAACATATATATGAATATATAGAGATTCTATTATTACATCACAGATTCAAACCTGGCTCGTTTGTTTGTTTTAGAGTTTCAATATTTTGAATTCATTCAAAAAGCTTATTTTAAGGATCTGCATGTTTTGAATTTATTTAAATAGTATTAGAGGATTTGCATTTGCTTGCAATTATTTAAAATCTTCTGAGGACCTCCAAAATTTTTGATATTTTGCTTGTATTTTGTTATTCCCTCATGTCGTGATTTTTGTTGATAACTTTTATAACCGTTGATATTTGATTGTTATTCAATATTGTCGTGACTTTTGTTGAAAATCCCTATTGCGCTTGGTTCTATGCCGCTATTTTGTCTTACCGTGACTTTTAATGATAATTTGTATTGCCGTTGATAATATGTATCTATAAACTTTTTGCGCTGCCCTCAGCAAAGATCACGGAACGGCTTTTCCCTTTGCCTCATAGACGAAGGCGAATACACAACGCCACTGCGCTCGTTGGTATTTGGACGTGACTTTTGTTGATAATCACAACTGGCAACGGTGATATTTTGTTGCTATTTTGTCTTGCCGTGCTTTTGGGCGAAAGAAGCCCATGCAGGGGAAGGAAACGAGAATACATGAATTATCAATTAAATTCACGGAAAGTTCAAACGTTCCTGTCAATAGGAGTTATCAACACAATCACGACAATACAAAATAGCAGCAAAGTATCAACGAACAATAGGAATTATCAACAAAGGTCACGGCGTGAAAAATGTCAACAGTTGATTAAGTCCGACGAAAGATTGGAGATCTGAATCTAAATCTTGAATAACATGCCAAGAGCTGTTGACAACAGTATGATTATCAATGTTATATGCATACTCAATATGTGTGAAATACGTGTTATGATGGAAACAAAGAATACAAGAAGCTTCGCCAGTGAAAGGAGAAACATGAGCTAGAGCAGTTAAGTAAAACATCATGATGACTCGAAAACCCTGTGCCATACCATCACAACAAGTCAACAAGCTCATACTCGACCAAGCGTATTTAAATCATGAATTACAAAATAAATTCAATAATCAAAGTGTTGTAATTTGTGCCCAAGCAAAAGGTTATGCCGTGTACAGCAAAAGGTTATTACAGGCAGAATACGTCTCGGATCTACACCTGGCTAGCAGTTTGAGTTGCAGCTCAACGCCACCTCCTAGCCTTTTTTTTTCTGGGAGGTTTCGGGAATGCATGATGCACATGCGCCACTAGCAGCCTGCGTGACTACTGTGAGACTCGCAAACCCACTAAACCCGGATTCCTCCCCACCCCCAGGCTCGGTATTACTTTGGCATTACATCGAAGTACTACCACATTCTAGCCTGTCAGCGGGCTAGATGGCTTTCTTAGCCGCTTACTTAGTTATAAAACACTGTGAAACTCGTTTCTGGCACTTACAAACTCTAGATATATATCCATAACCGGCCCCATGTTCGGCAACGTTGGACTTATTGGAGGGCTAGGTTCAGCGGGGAGACTGACGTACAATTGGCTCTTATATAAGCTGGGTGTCTATGTAAATGAAATCTATATCTAAATGAAAACAGGCATTTCAGTTATATTATTTTACGTGCCGTTAGGGACACTCCTGAAGAACAATTTTATTCATTTATATCATGTAGCCACCATCAGCTGCAATTACACTTTCCGTTCTGGCGCGAAAGCGCCCACAGGCCTTTGTCAAAATTAGCAGATTGAAATTCTTGAACGTTTTGACAATGGCTCTGCGTAGCGCTTCTGTGTTTACATGTCGAGACTTGCTAGACTCTCGCTCAATAACGCTTCATACATAGGAATACAGGTGATTCTTTTAAATCCAGTAATGTTGATGAGTTCGGCTGGTTGATGTCCGGCACGAAGCGATTAGATAACGGTTGCTCCTCGGTCATATTCTAGACTCAGGTTGCGCCGGCCGTTCATAATGACAGTGTGTTTTTTTTTCTATTGTGAGTGGGATATCTGCTCACGCAATTAACGCATTCCGCTTATGCAGGGTAGCCTGCCAAAATCTGTAAAACGCCTTGAAACTCGTTTGCGACACTCATAAACGCTGGATAATGTCCCGTGCTCAGCAAGTTTGGATTCAAGGAAGGCCATGGTTCATTTTGATTGGCCCTTGTTAACCAACAGAGTTTTATCAATATCGACTATATGAATTGTCATTAAAAGTCAAGACAAACCAAAATAATAACGGGGATAGGAATTATCAACAAAAATCATGGCAAGAGTAGTACAAAATACCAACGAGCGCAGTGGCGTAGTGCATTCGCCTCCGCCTCGCGACCGGAGTGCGCGGGTTCGAACCCCACCATTGGACATGTATTTTTATTATGAGGGTCCGTCTATAAAGCAATGCGAAAAGCATTTCCGTGATCTTTGCTGAGGGGCAGCGCAAAAAGTTTATAAATACAAACTATCAGTAACGGTAATACAAATTATCATTAAAAGTCACGGTAAGACAAAATTAGCAGCAAAGTACCAAACGCAATAGGGGTTATTTATAGTTTCTTTTCAATATAATACATTATGCATATGTTACACGTATCACGATGGAGAGAATAGGGATTATTAACATAAGTCACGACAATATAGAACAGCAATCAAATATCAACGGTTATAAAAGTTATCAACAAAAATCACGACATGACGGAATAACAAAATAGAAGCAAAATATCAACGAGAATCGGAATTATTACCAAAACTCGCGAACAGACAAAGTATCAACGACAGTAGAAATCAGCCAGCCATAAAAAAGGTTCAACGAGCCCGACAGCGTGGTGCATTCGACTCTGCCTCGCGACCAGAGGAAACATGTAGGTGCGCGGCTTAGAGACCCATCTTTTGGACAATTTGTATTTCTGGGGGGTTTGTCTATGAAACAATGCGAAAGCAGTCCTGTGGACGTTAAACCTTAGCTTAAAGTTAGCTCGAAAAGTTTAAAAACCCAAATTGTTAACGGCAATCGCAAATATCACTAAAGGCCCCGGTAAATTAAAATATTAGCGACAATAGGAATTATCAACAAGAATCACGGCAAAATAAAATAGTCAGTGATAATTAGACATATCAACAAAATTCACAGCAGCGGCAATAAAAATGATCAACAATAATCACGGCAAAACAAAAGAGCGACAAAAATCAAAGACATTAGGAATTATCAATAAAAATCACGGCAATTCGCTACAGCAGTAAAATATCAACGACAATACGAGTTATCAGCCAATGTTATGGCGTTTGCATGCATTCAGGATTTCTGAATGTTGCCTTTGAGCTGTCCTGTGACCGGCAACTTTGGGCTCAAGAGAAGGCCTGTTTCAGTCGGCAGCACTGACGTCCAATTGGATCCCATACAAAACTGGGTAGAAATGCCAGTAGCCCGTGCACACTGCAATCTCCACAAATGTAGCAGAGCTTTACAATCTCAAAATATTAATTGTCAACAAAAGTCATATACAGTCTCAATTAAAGTAGCGGAGTACGATCACCCTCGCCTCCCATGACAACAACAAGTAGCAAAAATCACAACGCATTCTGCAATGATAGACAAACAAGGTGTTTGGCACAGCCTAATAGTTCAACCATGTATCTCTAGTCTTAATCATAGACTTTACTATTCTATTTAATCTTGCCTAATCCTACTTTGCAAGTTCCAACTACTGTAATACCGTTTACACGTTACCCGTCTTCGCTAAAAAGTAGAGCCATGGCCGATACAACGTTTAGGGTATATTTACTAAATATTCGTAGCCTAAACAAAAATTTGAAGCAGGTGTTAACTAAGCTCCGTGAACCACTCCAAAACTACGACGCTTTGGTCTTTACGGAAACGTGGGTCCCGCCAGAGCAAGATTGATGACGCAAGAGAAGATGACTTAAGGAAATATGGCTACTCCCGGTACTTCTCGCCAGAAAGTGAAAGCAGAGCCGGTGGAGTGGCAATATATATTAAGAGCAAATATAATTGTAAACAAGTACCTGTGTGTACGGAAAGACCGGATATATGTATAGTATCCATATTGATAAAAAACACAACTATTCAACTTATAGGCATATACCGATCACCGAAGCATTGCAGACCAAAAGAATTCATTGAAAAGCTACCTGATATTTGCAAAGCCAGTGAATCAGAGAACAAATTTATTCTCACCGATGCTAATATTGATGTTCGCAAGACAACAGCAACAAGCCAAAAATATCTAAAGGCATTAGAAAATGAGGGTTTTACATATTTGAAGACAGGACCAACAAGGGACACAGGTAAATCTGTTACCACTATTGATCATGTACACGCCAAAGTCAGCAAACGTGTTATATGTAAAGTCGCAACGTCTCCTTTAGAGGGACTAGATCACCATGAGATCATCCTGGATGTAAAGATGTATACTTAAGCCATGGATTACACCCATTTTTGATCTAATTGATTACAATAAAAAAATGATTTTTTTTAATTTTAATTTTTGTGTTGGCCGCGGCCAAAACGGGCCAAGTGCCAGGAAGAGGCGGCTGATAGTTGCGTATGGCTGAAAGAGTCCTGTGATTGTTCCTGTTGTCGTTTTTGCGGTGATTTCTGTCGTCATCCTTACGAGCTGCCCCAGACGAATAAAGTTTCTCGCTGCACGACCATCTTCCCGCTCTAGCTAACCACGTGCAGACGATTCGATGACACAACAACTCAAGCCATGAATTGCAAACAAAAATGGTTTTGAAACTTTGATTTAATTGATTTAAAAAATCTATTTTGAAATTTTAATTTAATGGGATACAAACAGAAAAAATGTTGAAGTTTTGATTTGATGGATTACAAAAATCCAACCGAGAGTTCATGCCGTTTTTTGCATCAAGCGAGTACACGAATTTGTAAGAACATGCGGATCTAGATTGACATCGAAATAGACGGCTTTTCTAAACTGCTGCATAATTATACAGGGCAGCTAAAACCGGACTAAACCGTTTCGCAATTCATACCAAAATGAAAACAGACATTTCAGTTATATTTTTTTACGTACCATTGGGGACACTCCTGAGGAACATTTTTATTCATTTATTTCATGTAGCCACCATTAGCGTCAATTACACTTTCCGTTCTGGCGCGAAAGCGCCCACAGGTCTTTGTCAAAATTAGCAGATTGAGATTCTTGAACGATTTGACAATGGCTCTGCGTAGTGTTTGCATGTCGAGACTTGCTAGACTCTCGCTCAATAACGCTTCATACATAGGAATACAGGTGATTCTTTTAAATCCAGTGATGTTGATGAGTTCGGCTGGTTGATGTCCGGCACGAAGCGATTAGATAACAACTGTTCCTCGGTCAGATTCTAGAATCAGGTTGCGCCGGCCGTCCATGATGACAGTGTGTTTTTTTTCTATTGTGAGTGGGCTATCTGCTCACGCAAACCGAAATGAATAAACGCATTCCGCTTATGCAGGGTAGCCTGCCAAAATCTGTAAAACGCCTTGAAACTCGTTTGCGACACTCATAAACGCTGGATAATGTCCCGTGCTTAGCAAGTTTGGATTCAAGGAAGGCCATGGTTCATTTTGATTGGCCCTTGTTAACCAACAGAGTTTTATCAATATCGACAATATGAATTGTCATTAAAAGTCAAGACAAACCAAAATAATAACGGGGATAGGAATTATCAACAAAAATCATGGCAAGAGTAGTACAAATGTGGCAATTATCACATGCAAGACCAAACCGAAGGTGAAAAGCACCGAAAATATCCGGATCTCCAATCTCTCGTCTGACTTGTTTAACTTTATTTTCCCATTGCGAGATGAAGGTGTCAAATGGTACTGTACCTTTTATTTAATTTTTAATTATTTATTTGTCTTCAATCTTAGTCAATTTATCTCAACAACTGGTGCACGGCCCGATATTAGGAAGACAAAGCGGCTCCTTACCCCTATTTACAGACAATGTACTCGTTTCATGTACATTGTGCAACACCCGTAAGGCAGACAAAGTTTGCCCGAGTGTGGTGTCCCCATACTCTGTCGAGATAATACATCAGATTTGGAACAATATATGTTGTCGGGATGTGCTTGTGTATTCGTTGCATCTCTATAGTTAGGGTAGTATTTGAATGATCTAATCCCCGTCTAGAAGGACTGTGCTAGCGACTTATTTTATGCCAATTGTCCTGATGTTAGCAAATGTGTAGTCTATCGTGGTGGAACTTTTACTCGTTTTGATTGTTGCTCCTGTCTCTAAAAGTGCAAAACCTTTCTCTGCCAATGCTTTTAGATAGCTTTGGCTAGTTATTGGTGTCTTACTGACATCAATATTGGCACCTGTGAAGGTAATTCCGTTTAGTAATTCACTGACTCTGCATGTGTTGCCTAGCTTATGAATGAAGTATCTCAGGCGTGCAATAAATCTTGTTTAGAGGTCGGTAAATATTTATAAATTGGAGGGTTGTGTTGCGACTACTGTGTGAATTGTCTCTTACCTTGGCGAGTATGTGCACACCATTGTAACATATATATATATATATGAATATATAGAGATTCTATTATTACATCACAGATTCAAACCCGGCTCGTTTGTTTGTTTTGAGTTTCAATATTTTGAATTCATTTAAAAAGCTTATTTTGAGGATCTGCATGTTTTGAATTTATTTAAATAGTATTAGAGGATTTACGTTTGCTTGCAATTATTTAAAATCTTCTAAGGACCTCCAAAAATTTTGATATTTTGTTTGTATTTTGGTATTCCCTCATGTCATGATTTTTGTTGATAACTTTTATAACCGTTGATATTTGATTGCTATTCTATATTGTCGTCACTTTTGTTGAAAATCCCTATTGCGCTTGGTTCTTTGCTGCTATTTTGTCTTGCCGTGACTTTTAATGATAATTCGTATTGCCGTTCATAATTTGTATTTATAAACTTTTTGCGCTGCCCCTCAGCAAAGATCACGGAACTGCTTTTCCCATTGCTTCATAGACGAAGGCGAATACACTACGCCACTGCGCTCGTTGGTATTTGGACGTAACTTTTGTTGATAATCACAGCTGAATCTGAATCTTGAATAACATGCCAAGAGCTGTTGACAACAGTATGATTATCAATGTTATATGCATACTCAATATGTGTGAAATACGTGTTATGATGGAAACAAAGAATACAAGAAGATTCGCCAGTGAAAGGAGAAACATGAGCTAGAGCAGTTAAGTAAAACATCATGATGACTCGAAAACCCTGTGCCATACAATCACAACAAGTCAACAAGCTCATACTCGACCAAGCGTATTTAAATCATGAATTACAAAATAAATTCAATAATCAAAGTGTTGTCATTTGTGCCCAAGCAAAAGGTTATGCCGTGTACATACAGCAAAGGGTTATTACAGGACAGAATACGTCTCGGATCTGCACCTAGCTAGCAGTTTGAGTTGCAGCTCAACGCCACCTCCTAGCCTTTTTTTTTCTGGGAGGTTTCGGGAATGCATGATGCACATGCGCCACTAGCAGCCTGCGTGACTAGTGTGAGACTCGCAAACCCACTAAACCCGGATTCCTCCCCACCCCCCCAGGCTCGGTATTACTTTGGCATTACATTGCAGTACTACCACCTTCTAGCCTGTTAGCGGGCTAGATGGCTTTCTTAGCCGCTTCCTTAGTTATAAAACACTGTGAAACTCGTTTCTGGCACTTACAAACTCTAGATATATATCCATAACCGGCCCCATGTTCGGCAACTTTGGACTTATTGGAGGGCTAGGTTCAGCAAGACAAAATAGCAACAAAATATCAACGGCAGTTGTAATTATTAACAAAAGTCACGTCTAACTACCAACGAGCGCAGTGGCGTAGTGCATTCGCCTCCGCCTCGCGACCGGAGTGCGTGGGTTCGAACCCCACCATTGGACATGTATTTTTATTATGAGGGTCCGTCTATTAAGCAATGCGAAAAGCAGTTTCGTGAACTTTGCTGAGGGGCAGCGCAAAAAGTTTATAAATACAAACTATCAACGGCAATACGAATTATTATTAAAAGTCACGGTAGACAAAATAGCAGCAAAGTACCAAGCGCAATAGGGATTATCAACAAAAGTCACGGCCATATAGAATAGCAATCAAATGTCAACGGTTATAAAAGTTATCAACAAAAATCACGACATGACGGAATAACAAAATAGAAGCAAAATATCAACGAGAATCGGAATTATTACCAAAACTCGCGAATAGACAAAGTATCAACGACAGTAGAAATCAGCCAGCCATCAGGAAGGTTCAACGAGCCCGACGGCGTGGTGCATTCGACTCTGCCTCGCGACCAGAGGAAGCATATAAATGCGCGGCTTCGAGACCCATCTTTGGACAATTTATATTTCTGGGGGGTTTGTCTATGAAACAACGCGAAAGCAGTCCTGTGGACGTTAAACCTTAGCTTAAGGTCAGCTCGAAAGGTTTAAAAACCCAAATTGTTAACGGCAATAGGAAATGTTAACAAAATGCAAGACAAAATAGCGACTAAATGGGAATTATCAAGAAGAGTCATAGCAAGTTAAAATATCAACGGCAATAACAAATATCACTAAAGGCCCCGGTAAATTAAAATATTAGCGACAATAGGAATTATCAACAAGAATCACGGCGAACATATCAACAAAAGTCACAACAAAGAGTTATCAGCCAACGTTATGGCGTTTGCATGCATTCAGGATTTCTGAATGTTGCCTATGAGCTGCCCTGTGACCGGCATTTTTGGGCTCAAGAGAAGGCCTGTTTCAGTCGGCAACACTGACGTTCAATTGGACCCCATACAAAACTGGGTAGAAATGCCAGTAGCCCGTGCACACTGCAATCTCCACAAATGTAGCAGAGCTTTACAATCTCAAAATATTGATTGTCAACAAAAGTCATATACAGTCTCAATTAAAGCAGCGGAGTACGATCACCCTCGCCCCCCATGACAACAACAAGTAGCAACATTCACAACGTATTCTGCAATGATAAACAAACAAGGTGTTTGTCACAGCTTAATAATTCAACTATGTATCTCTAGTCTTAATCATAGACTTTACTATTCTATTTAATCTTGCCTAATCCTACTTTGCAAGTTCCAACTACTGTAATACCGTTTACACGTTACCCGTCTTCGCTAAAAAGTGGAGCCATGGCTGATACAACGTTTAGGGTATATTTACTAAATATTCGATATTTAAACAGAAATTTGAAGCGTGTGTTGGCAAAGCTTTCTAAGCCACCGAATTACGACGCTTTGTTCTTTACGGAAACGTGGGTCCGCCAGAGCAAGATGTCTTGTGATCACTTAAGCATTGATGGCTACTCCCGGTACCTCTCGCCAGAAAGTAAAAGCAGAGCCGGTGGAGTGGCAATATTTGTTAAGAGCAAATATAAATGTAAACAAGTACCTGTGTGTATGGAAAAACCGGATATATGTATAGTATCAACATCGATAAAAAACACAACTATTAACTTGTAGGCATCTACCGATCACCGACGCATTGCACACTAAAAGAATTCATTGAAAAGCTACCTGGTATTTGCAAAGCCAGTGAATTAGAGAACAAATTTATTCTCACAGATGCTAATATTGATGTTGGCAAGACAACAGCAACAAGCCAAAAATATCTAAAGGCATTAGAAAATGAGGGTTTTACATATTTGAAGACAGGAGCAACAAGGGACACAAGTGCATCTGTTACCACTATTGATCATGTACACGCCAAAGCCAGAAAACATGTCATATTAGAAGCCGCAACGTCTCCTTTAGAGGGACTAGATCACCATGCGATCATCCTGGATGTAAATATATATACTTATGCCATGGATTACAAACCAAAATGGCTTTACATTTTTGATCTAATTGATTACAAAAAAAATTGAATTTCTTTTTAAATTCTAATTTTTGTGTTGGCCGCGGCAAAAATGGGCCAAGTGCCAGGAAGAGGCGGCTGATAGTTGCGTATGGCTGAAAGAGTCCTGTGATTGTTCCTGTTGTCGTTTTTATGGTTATTTCTGCCGTCATCCTTACGAGCTGCCCCAGACGAATAAAGTTTCTCGCTGCACGACCATCTTCCCGCTCTAGCTGACCACGTGCAAACGATTCGATGACACAACGACAACCCAAGCCATGAATTGCAATCAAAAATGGTTTTGAAATTTTTATTTAATTGATTACAAAAAAAAATCTGTTTTAAATTTTTTGATTTGATGGGATACAAACAAAATTGTTTTGAAGTTTTGATTTGATGGATTGCAAACAACAAATGTTTTGAAGTTTTGACTTGATGGATTACAAACAAAATTGTTTTGAAGGTTCGTCCAACCGAGAGTTCATGCCGTTTTTTGCATCAAGCGAAAACGCGAATTTGTAAGAACATGCGGATCTAGACTGTCAGCAAAATAGGTGGCTTTTCTAAACCGCTGCCTTAATTATACAGGGCAGCTAAATCCGGACTAAACCGTTTCGCAATTCATACCTAAATGGAAACAGACATTTTAGTTATATTTTTACGTGCCGTTAGGGACACTCCTGAAAAACATTTTTATTAATTTATTTAATGTAGCCACCATCAACAACAAGTACACTTTCCGTTCTGGCGGGAAAGCGTCCACAGGCCTTTGTCAAAATTAGCGGATTGAGATTCTTGAACGATTTGACAATGGCTCTGCGTAGCGCTTCTGTGTTTGCATGTCGAGGTTTGCTAGACTCTCGCTCAATAACGCTTCATACATAGAGGGTCAATCTTAGGACCGTTTATGTTTATCATTTTGATTAATTTCATTATTGAAGAGATTGCGTCAGAAGGGTCCTGTACGCCCATCGTCTATGCTGATGATACGACCTTACTTTTTCGTATTCAACCATCTGCGATACAGGCTGATGTACAGAAGGCTATGCAAGTAGTAGAGTATGCTGTTCGTGTGTTTGAAAAATTCGGTCTGGTGATAAATGCAACCAAAACAGGACTCACGTTGTTTCGCCCTGCCAAAAGGGTCACGCAGGTTCAAACGCTAGAGCTCAATGGAACGGAAGTGACACTTTCCTCTACTATCAAATGTCTGGGCTTAACTTTACATGAGACGCTTAGATGGCATGATCACTTAGACGTTATTACGCCTAAATGCTATGCGGTAATTTCATCTATTCGTCGTCTACGAGAACTAGGAGTGCCTGCCGAGGGTCTTCTTATGGTGTATAAAATGCTATTAGTGCCAATTCTTTGTTATGGTATTTCAATTTGGGGATTTTATAATAAAGGTATAACTCACAGGGCCGAAGTCATTCAGAATGATGCCCTCAGGGCGGTATTTAACTTGCGCCGCATCGATTCGGTTCGCAAGTGTTTTCAAGACTTTAAGCTTTTAACACTTAGGGATATGTACAGGGTAAAAATTGCCACGCTTGCATTTAAGATGTATAGGGGAGTTATTCCGGATGATGCTGGTTTTCCTATAAGAGCTGCTGTTAGACGCACAACTCGACGTGCAACGGAATTTGTGAGGCCAATAGCTCTAAAGCAGACCACCCGTCATGCTCTTGCATACACCCTTCCGACTATCTGGACCGAACTTCCCAAAGAAATTCGTGTACTTACCTCAGTCGGAGCATTTAAACGCGAGGTGAAAAAATGGGTAACAAGCAAAAACTCTAGTCAAAACTAGTTTCCCGTCAATAGGTTGAAATTGTGTGAACGGGAGAAGTGTTTAGCAACTTCAATTGCTAGTTTCGTATGGAGTGAGACATATTATAGTATGAAATAGATAATAGTAATGTTACACATTTTGCATGCACACTTTTTACACACATTTTTGTAATGCACATTTTAAATATTTTTATATACGAGAACTTAAGCATTGTGAAATTGCGGTTCCGTGAATAAACCTCAAATTGAAATGAAAATGAAAAATAGAAATACAGGTGATTTAAGTCTGGACTGTTAGGGAGCCACATCGCCTTGTCCCAGAGCGCCGTCATGTTGTCCCGCAGCGAATCCTGGACAAGGTTGCTGATGTGGGCGGGACCGCCATGTTGTTTAAAAGACATATTGTATTCAGTTGGACACTCTATCAATCCATGGTTTTTCCACACTTCGCAAAACATGTAAATACACTTTTTTGTTACGGTTTCGTCTCTGTCAAAAAAGTGTGGGAGCACTGCGTTTCCTTCATTCCACACAACACTTAGGACGTGCACATTGGCAGGATGTTTGGTGTTATGCACGATTGGTACAACCCCAGGGTCCTTTGCGAGCCACCGGTAACTTTTCGGGATACGTTTTTGGTCAATGGTAAAGATTTTTTCGTCGGAGAAGATGTCCCGCCGTTTCGTGTCTCACTTGACTCATACTTGAGGATGAGATGGCAGCAAACCGGCAAAACCTTAAAAACGCAGGTTTGCACCATTTTGATCACGTTTAGCGTCCTCACTTCTTGTCGGCGATTGTGGATCTTTCTTTTAAGTGTTGCACCACCTAGCCCTGTCTCTGTAGCGTCGGGCATTATCGTAGACCGTTGCTCTTTTAAATCCAGTGATGTTGATTATTTTGGCTGGTCGATATCCGGCACGAAGCAATTAGATAACGGTTGCTCCTCGGTCATATTCTAGACTCAGGTTGCGCCGGCCGTTCATAATGACAACAAGTTTTTTTTCTATTGTGAGTGGGCTATCTGCTCACGCAAATTGAAATGAATTAACGCATTCCGCCTATGCAGGGTAGCCCGCCAAAATCTGTAAAACGCCTTGAAACTCGTTTGCGACACTCATAAACGCTGGATAATGTCCCGTGCTCAGCAAGTTTGGATTCAAGGAAGGCCATGGTTCATTTTGATTGGCCCTTGTTTAAGCTGGGTAGAAACAAGAAGTACGTGTAGAACGTGCGGCGAACGAAGCCCACACAGAGGAAGTCAATGATCGAAGGAAATAAATTGGCGACGGGGCCAGGAAGAGACGTGCGCGATGAGAGTGCCAGGGTGCTCTCAACTAACCAACAGAGTTTTATCAATATCGACAATATGAATTGTCATTAAAAGTCAAGACAAACCAAAATATTAACGGGGATAGGAATTATCAACAGAAATCATGGCAAGACTAGTACAGATGTGGCAATTATCACATGCAAGACCAAACCGAAGGTGAAAAGCACCGAAAATATCCGGATCTCCAATCTCTCGTCTGACTTGTTTAACTTTATTTAGCCATTGCGAGATGAAGGTGTCGAATGGTACTGTACTTTTCTTGTTTTTAAATTATTTATTTGTCTTCAATCTCAGCCGATTTATCTCAACAACTGGTGCACGGCCCGATATTAGGTAGACAAAGCGGCTCCTTACCCCTATTTACAGACAATGTACTCGTTTCATGTACATTGTGCAACACCTTCAAGGCAGACAAAGTTTGCCCGAGTGTGGTGTCCCCATACTCTGTCGAGATAATACATCAGATTTGGAACAATATATGTTGTCGGGATGTGCTTGTGTATTCGTTGCATCTCTATAGTTAGGGTAGTAGTTTAATGATCTAATCCCCGTCTAGAGGACTGTGCTACGACTTCTTGTATGCCAATTGTCCTGATGTTAGCAAATGTGTGGTCTATCGTGGTGGAACTTTTACTCGTTTTGATTGTTGCTCCTGTCTCTAAAAGTGCAAAACTTTCCTCTGCCAATGCTTTTAGATAGCTTTGGCTAGTTATTGGTGTCTTGCTGACATCAATCTTGGCACCTGTGAAGGTAATTCCGTTTAGTAATTCACTGACTCTGCATGTGTTGTCTAGCTCATGAATGAAGTATCTCGGCGTGCAATAAATCTTGTTTAGAGGTCGGTAAACTATTTATAAATTGGAGGATTGTGTTGCGACTACTGCGTCAATTGTCCCTAACCTTGGCGAGTATGTGCACACCATTGTAACATATATATGAATATATAGAGATTCTATTATTACATCACAGATTCAAACCTGGCTCGTTTGTTTGTTTTAGAGTTTCAATATTTTGAATTCATTCAAAAAGCTTATTTTAAGGATCTGCATGTTTTGAATTTATTTAAATAGTATTAGAGGATTTGCATTTGCTTGCAATTATTTAAAATCTTCTGAGGACCTCCAAAATGTTTGATATTTTGCTTGTATTTTGTTATTCCCTCATGTCGTGATTTTTGTTGATAACTTTTATAACCGTTGATATTTGATTGTTATTCAATATTGTCGTGACTTTTGTTGAAAATCCCTATTGCGCTTGGTTCTATGCCGCTATTTTGTCTTACCGTGACTTTTAATGATAATTTGTATTGCCGTTGATAATATGTATCTATAAACTTTTTGCGCTGCCCTCAGCAAAGATCACGGAACGGCTTTTCCCTTTGCCTCATAGACGAAGGCGAATACACAACGCCACTGCGCTCGTTGGTATTTGGACGTGACTTTTGTTGATAATCACAACTGGCAACGGTGATATTTTGTTGCTATTTTGTCTTGCCGTGCTTTTGGGCGAAAGAAGCCCATGCAGGGGAAGGAAACGAGAATACATGAATTATCAATTAAATTCACGGAAAGTTCAAACGTTCCTGTCAATAGGAGTTATCAACACAATCACGACAATACAAAATAGCAGCAAAGTATCAACGAACAATAGGAATTATCAACAAAGGTCACGGCGTGAAAAATGTCAACAGTTGATTAAGTCCGACGAAAGATTGGAGATCTGAATCTAAATCTTGAATAACATGCCAAGAGCTGTTGACAACAGTATGATTATCAATGTTATATGCATACTCAATATGTGTGAAATACGTGTTATGATGGAAACAAAGAATACAAGAAGCTTCGCCAGTGAAAGGAGAAACATGAGCTAGAGCAGTTAAGTAAAACATCATGATGACTCGAAAACCCTGTGCCATACCATCACAACAAGTCAACAAGCTCATACTCGACCAAGCGTATTTAAATCATGAATTACAAAATAAATTCAATAATCAAAGTGTTGTAATTTGTGCCCAAGCAAAAGGTTATGCCGTGTACAGCAAAAGGTTATTACAGGCAGAATACGTCTCGGATCTACACCTGGCTAGCAGTTTGAGTTGCAGCTCAACGCCACCTCCTAGCCTTTTTTTTTCTGGGAGGTTTCGGGAATGCATGATGCACATGCGCCACTAGCAGCCTGCGTGACTACTGTGAGACTCGCAAACCCACTAAACCCGGATTCCTCCCCACCCCCAGGCTCGGTATTACTTTGGCATTACATCGAAGTACTACCACATTCTAGCCTGTCAGCGGGCTAGATGGCTTTCTTAGCCGCTTACTTAGTTATAAAACACTGTGAAACTCGTTTCTGGCACTTACAAACTCTAGATATATATCCATAACCGGCCCCATGTTCGGCAACGTTGGACTTATTGGAGGGCTAGGTTCAGCGGGGAGACTGACGTACAATTGGCTCTTATATAAGCTGGGTGTCTATGTAAATGAAATCTATATCTAAATGAAAACAGGCATTTCAGTTATATTATTTTACGTGCCGTTAGGGACACTCCTGAAGAACAATTTTATTCATTTATATCATGTAGCCACCATCAGCTGCAATTACACTTTCCGTTCTGGCGCGAAAGCGCCCACAGGCCTTTGTCAAAATTAGCGGATTGAAATTCTTGAACGTTTTGACAATGGCTCTGCGTAGCGCTTCTGTGTTTACATGTCGAGACTTGCTAGACTCTCGCTCAATAACGCTTCATACATAGGAATACAGGTGATTCTTTTAAATCCAGTAATGTTGATGAGTTCGGCTGGTTGATGTCCGGCACGAAGCGATTAGATAACGGTTGCTCCTCGGTCATATTCTAGACTCAGGTTGCGCCGGCCGTTCATAATGACAGTGTGTTTTTTTTTTCTATTGTGAGTGGGCTATCTGCTCACGCAATTAACGCATTCCGCTTATGCAGGGTAGCCTGCCAAAATCTGTAAAACGCCTTGAAACTCGTTTGCGACACTCATAAACGCTGGATAATGTCCCGTGCTCAGGCAAGTTTGGATTCAAGGAAGGCCATGGTTCATTTTGATTGGCCCTTGTTAACCAACAGAGTTTTATCAATATCGACTATATGAATTGTCATTAAAAGTCAAGACAAACCAAAATAATAACGGGGATAGGAATTATCAACAAAAATCATGGCAAGAGTAGTACAAAATACCAACGAGCGCAGTGGCGTAGTGCATTCGCCTCCGCCTCGCGACCGGAGTGCGCGGGTTCGAACCCCACCATTGGACATGTATTTTTATTATGAGGGTCCGTCTATAAAGCAATGCGAAAAGCATTTCCGTGATCTTTGCTGAGGGGCAGCGCAAAAAGTTATAAATACAAACTATCAGTAACGGTAATACAAATTATCATTAAAAGTCACGGTAAGACAAAATTAGCAGCAAAGTACCAAACGCAATAGGGGTTATTTATAGTTTCTTTTCAATATAATACATTATGCATATGTTACACGTATCACGATGGAGAGAATAGGGATTATTAACATAAGTCACGACAATATAGAACAGCAATCAAATATCAACGGTTATAAAAGTTATCAACAAAAATCACGACATGACGGAATAACAAAATAGAAGCAAAATATCAACGAGAATCGGAATTATTACCAAAACTCGCGAACAGACAAAGTATCAACGACAGTAGAAATCAGCCAGCCATAAAAAAGGTTCAACGAGCCCGACGGCGTGGTGCATTCGACTCTGCCTCGCGACCAGAGGAAACATGTAGGTGCGCGGCTTAGAGACCCATCTTTTGGACAATTTGTATTTCTGGGGGGTTTGTCTATGAAACAATGCGAAAGCAGTCCTGTGGACGTTAAACCTTAGCTTAAAGTTAGCTCGAAAAGTTTAAAAACCCAAATTGTTAACGGCAATCGCAAATATCACTAAAGGCCCCGGTAAATTAAAATATTAGCGACAATAGGAATTATCAACAAGAATCACGGCAAAATAAAATAGTCAGTGATAATTAGACATATCAACAAAATTCACAGCAGCGGCAATAAAAATGATCAACAATAATCACGGCAAAACAAAAGAGCGACAAAAATCAAAGACATTAGGAATTATCAATAAAAATCACGGCAATTCGCTACAGCAGTAAAATATCAACGACAATACGAGTTATCAGCCAATGTTATGGCGTTTGCATGCATTCAGGATTTCTGAATGTTGCCTTTGAGCTGTCCTGTGACCGGCAACTTTGGGCTCAAGAGAAGGCCTGTTTCAGTCGGCAGCACTGACGTCCAATTGGATCCCATACAAAACTGGGTAGAAATGCCAGTAGCCCGTGCACACTGCAATCTCCACAAATGTAGCAGAGCTTTACAATCTCAAAATATTAATTGTCAACAAAAGTCATATACAGTCTCAATTAAAGTAGCGGAGTACGATCACCCTCGCCTCCCATGACAACAACAAGTAGCAAAAATCACAACGCATTCTGCAATGATAGACAAACAAGGTGTTTGGCACAGCCTAATAGTTCAACCATGTATCTCTAGTCTTAATCATAGACTTTACTATTCTATTTAATCTTGCCTAATCCTACTTTGCAAGTTCCAACTACTGTAATACCGTTTACACGTTACCCGTCTTCGCTAAAAAGTAGAGCCATGGCCGATACAACGTTTAGGGTATATTTACTAAATATTCGTAGCCTAAACAAAAATTTGAAGCAGGTGTTAACTAAGCTCCGTGAACCACTCCAAAACTACGACGCTTTGGTCTTTACGGAAACGTGGGTCCGCCAGAGCAAGATTGATGACGCAAGAGAAGATGACTTAAGGAAATATGGCTACTCCCGGTACTTCTCGCCAGAAAGTAAAAGCAGAGCCGGTGGAGTGGCAATATTTGTTAAGAGCAAATATAAATGTAAACAAGTACCTGTGTGTATGGAAAAACCGGATATATGTATAGTATCAACATCGATAAAAAACACAACTATTCAACTTGTAGGCATCTACCGATCACCGACGCATTGCACACTAAAAGAATTCATTGAAAAGCTACCTGGTATTTGCAAAGCCAGTGAATTAGAGAACAAATTTATTCTCACAGATGCTAATATTGATGTTGGCAAGACAACAGCAACAAGCCAAAAATATCTAAAGGCATTAGAAAATGAGGGTTTTACATATTTGAAGACAGGAGCAACAAGGGACACAAGTGCATCTGTTACCACTATTGATCATGTACACGCCAAAGCCAGAAAACATGTCATATTAGAAGCCGCAACGTCTCCTTTAGAGGGACTAGATCACCATGCGATCATCCTGGATGTAAATATATATACTTATGCCATGGATTACAAACCAAAATGGCTTTAAATTTTTGATCTAATTGATTACAAAAAAAATTGAATTTCTTTTTAAATTCTAATTTTTGTGTTGGCCGCGGCAAAAATGGGCCAAGTGCCAGAAAGAGGCGGCTGATAGTTGCGTATGGCTGAAAGAGTCCTGTGATTGTTCCTGTTGTCGTTTTTATGGTTATTTCTGCCGTCATCCTTACGAGCTGCCCCAGACGAATAAAGTTTCTCGCTGCACGACCATCTTCCCGCTCTAGCTGACCACGTGCAAACGATTCGATGACACAACGACAACCCAAGCCATGAATTGCAATCAAAAATGGTTTTGAAATTTTTATTTAATTGATTACAAAAAAAAATCTGTTTTAAATTTTTTGATTTGATGGGATACAAACAAAATTGTTTTGAAGTTTTGATTTGATGGATTGCAAACAACAAATGTTTTGAAGTTTTGACTTGATGGATTACAAACAAAATTGTTTTGAAGGTTTGTCCAACCGAGAGTTCATGCCGTTTTTTGCATCAAGCGAAAACGCGAATTTGTAAGAACATGCGGATCTAGACTGTCAGCAAAATAGGTGGCTTTTCTAAACCGCTGCCTTAATTATACAGGGCAGCTAAATCCGGACTAAACCGTTTCGCAATTCATACCTAAATGGAAACAGACATTTTAGTTATATTTTTACGTGCCGTTAGGGACACTCCTGAAAAACATTTTTATTAATTTATTTAATGTAGCCACCATCAACAACAAGTACACTTTCCGTTCTGGCGGGAAAGCGTCCACAGGCCTTTGTCAAAATTAGCGGATTGAGATTCTTGAACGATTTGACAATGGCTCTGCGTAGCGCTTCTGTGTTTGCATGTCGAGGTTTGCTAGACTCTCGCTCAATAACGCTTCATACATAGAAATACAGGTGATTTAAGTCTGGACTGTTAGGGAGCCACATCGCCTTGTCCCAGAGCGCCGTCATGTTGTCCCGCAGCGAATCCTGGACAAGGTTGCTGATGTGGGCGGGACCGCCATGTTGTTAAAAGACATATTGTATTCAGTTGGACACTCTATCAATCCATGGTTTTTCCACACTTCGCAAAACATGTAAATACACTTTTTTGTTACGGTTTCGTCTCTGTCAAAAAAGTGTGGGAGCACTGCGTTTCCTTCATTCCACACAACACTTAGGACGTGCACATTGGCAGGATGTTTGGTGTTATGCACGATTGGTACAACCCCAGGGTCCTTTGCGAGCCACCGGTAACTTTTCGGGATACGTTTTTGGTCAATGGTAAAGATTTTTTCGTCGGAGAAGATGTCCCGCCGTTTCGTGTCTCACTTGACTCATACTTGAGGATGAGATGGCAGCAAACCGGCAAAACCTTAAAAACGCAGGTTTGCACCATTTTGATCACGTTTAGCGTCCTCACTTCTTGTCGGCGATTGTGGATCTTTCTTTTAAGTGTTGCACCACCTAGCCCTGTCTCTGTAGCGTCGGGCATTATCGTAGACCGTTGCTCTTTTAAATCCAGTGATGTTGATTATTTTGGCTGGTCGATATCCGGCACGAAGCAATTAGATAACGGTTGCTCCTCGGTCATATTCTAGACTCAGGGTGCGCCGGCCGTTCATAATGACAACAAGTTTTTTTTCTATTGTGAGTGGGCTATCTGCTCACGCAAATTGAAATGAATTAACGCATTCCGCCTATGCAGGGTAGCCCGCCAAAATCTGTAAAACGCCTTGAAACTCGTTTGCGACACTCATAAACGCTGGATAATGTCCCGTGCTCAGCAAGTTTGGATTAAGGAAGGCCATGGTTCATTTTGATTGGCCCTTGTTTAAGCTGGGTAGAAACAAGAAGTACGTGTAGAACGTGCGGCGAACGAAGCCCACACAGAGGAAGTCAATGATCGAAGGAAATAAATTGGCGACGGGGCCAGGAAGAGACGTGCGCGATGAGAGTGCCAGGGTGCTCTCAACTAACCAACAGAGTTTTATCAATATCGACAATATGAATTGTCATTAAAAGTCAAGACAAACCAAAATATTAACGGGGATAGGAATTATCAACAGAAATCATGGCAAGACTAGTACAGATGTGGCAATTATCACATGCAAGACCAAACCGAAGGTGAAAAGCACCGAAAATATCCGGATCTCCAATCTCTCGTCTGACTTGTTTAACTTTATTTAGCCATTGCGAGATGAAGGTGTCGAATGGTACTGTACTTTTCTTGTTTTTAAATTATTTATTTGTCTTCAATCTCAGCCGATTTATCTCAACAACTGGTGCACGGCCCGATATTAGGTAGACAAAGCGGCTCCTTACCCCTATTTACAGACAATGTACTCGTTTCATGTACATTGTGCAACACCTTCAAGGCAGACAAGTTTGCCCGAGTGTGGTGTCCCCATACTCTGTCGAGATAATACATCAGATTTGGAACAATATATGTTGTCGGGATGTGCTTGTGTATTCGTTGCATCTCTATAGTTAGGGTAGTAGTTTAATGATCTAATCCCCGTCTAGAGGACTGTGCTACGACTTCTTGTATGCCAATTGTCCTGATGTTAGCAAATGTGTGGTCTATCGTGGTGGAACTTTTACTCGTTTTGATTGTTGCTCCTGTCTCTAAAAGTGCAAAACTTTCCTCTGCCAATGTTTTTAGATAGCTTTGGCTAGTTATTGGTGTCTTGCTGACATCAATCTTGGCACCTGTGAAGGTAATTCCGTTTAGTAATTCACTGACTCTGCATGTGTTGTCTAGCTCATGAATGAAGTATCTCGGCGTGCAATAAATCTTGTTTAGAGGTCGGTAAATATTTATAAATTGGAGGATTGTGTTGCGACTACTGCGTCAATTGTCCCTAACCTTGGCGAGTATGTGCACACCATTGTAACATATATATGAATATATAGAGATTCTATTATTACATCACAGATTCAAACCTGGCTCGTTTGTTTGTTTTAGAGTTTCAATATTTTGAATTCATTCAAAAAGCTTATTTTAAGGATCTGCATGTTTTGAATTTATTTAAATAGTATTAGAGGATTTGCATTTGCTTGCAATTATTTAAAATCTTCTGAGGACCTCCAAAATTTTTGATATTTTGCTTGTATTTTGTTATTCCCTCATGTCGTGATTTTTGTTGATAACTTTTATAACCGTTGATATTTGATTGTTATTCAATATTGTCGTGACTTTTGTTGAAAATCCCTATTGCGCTTGGTTCTATGCCGCTATTTTGTCTTACCGTGACTTTTAATGATAATTTGTATTGCCGTTGATAATATGTATCTATAAACTTTTTGCGCTGCCCTCAGCAAAGATCACGGAACGGCTTTTCCCTTTGCCTCATAGACGAAGGCGAATACACAACGCCACTGCGCTCGTTGGTATTTGGACGTGACTTTTGTTGATAATCACAACTGGCAACGGTGATATTTTGTTGCTATTTTGTCTTGCCGTGCTTTTGGGCGAAAGAAGCCCATGCAGGGGAAGGAAACGAGAATACATGAATTATCAATTAAATTCACGGAAAGTTCAAACGTTCCTGTCAATAGGAGTTATCAACACAATCACGACAATACAAAATAGCAGCAAAGTATCAACGAACAATAGGAATTATCAACAAAGGTCACGGCGTGAAAAATGTCAACAGTTGATTAAGTCCGACGAAAGATTGGAGATCTGAATCTAAATCTTGAATAACATGCCAAGAGCTGTTGACAACAGTATGATTATCAATGTTATATGCATACTCAATATGTGTAAATACGTGTTATGATGGAAACAAAGAATACAAGAAGCTTCGCCAGTGAAAGGAGAAACATGAGCTAGAGCAGTTAAGTAAAACATCATGATGACTCGAAAACCCTGTGCCATACCATCACAACAAGTCAACAAGCTCATACTCGACCAAGCGTATTTAAATCATGAATTACAAAATAAATTCAATAATCAAAGTGTTGTAATTTGTGCCCAAGCAAAAGGTTATGCCGTGTACAGCAAAAGGTTATTACAGGCAGAATACGTCTCGGATCTACACCTGGCTAGCAGTTTGAGTTGCAGCTCAACGCCACCTCCTAGCCTTTTTTTTTCTGGGAGGTTTCGGGAATGCATGATGCACATGCGCCACTAGCAGCCTGCGTGACTACTGTGAGACTCGCAAACCCACTAAACCCGGATTCCTCCCCCACCCCCAGGCTCGGTATTACTTTGGCATTACATCGAAGTACTACCACATTCTAGCCTGTCAGCGGGCTAGATGGCTTTCTTAGCCGCTTACTTAGTTATAAAACACTGTGAAACTCGTTTTCTGGCACTTACAAACTCTAGATATATATCCATAACCGGCCCCATGTTCGGCAACGTTGGACTTATTGGAGGGCTAGGTTCAGCGGGGAGACTGACGTACAATTGGCTCTTATATAAGCTGGGTGTCTATGTAAATGAAATCTATATCTAAATGAAAACAGGCATTTCAGTTATATTATTTTACGTGCCGTTAGGGACACTCCTGAAGAACAATTTTATTCATTTATATCATGTAGCCACCATCAGCTGCAATTACACTTTCCGTTCTGGCGCGAAAGCGCCCACAGGCCTTTGTCAAAATTAGCGGATTGAAATTCTTGAACGTTTTGACAATGGCTCTGCGTAGCGCTTCTGTGTTTACATGTCGAGACTTGCTAGACTCTCGCTCAATAACGCTTCATACATAGGAATACAGGTGATTCTTTTAAATCCAGTAATGTTGATGAGTTCGGCTGGTTGATGTCCGGCACGAAGCGATTAGATAACGGTTGCTCCTCGGTCATATTCTAGACTCAGGTTGCGCCGGCCGTTCATAATGACAGTGTGTTTTTTTTTCTATTGTGAGTGGGCTATCTGCTCACGCAATTAACGCATTCCGCTTATGCAGGGTAGCCTGCCAAAATCTGTAAAACGCCTTGAAACTCGTTTGCGACACTCATAAACGCTGGATAATGTCCCGTGCTCAGCAAGTTTGGATTCAAGGAAGGCCATGGTTCATTTTGATTGGCCCTTGTTAACCAACAGAGTTTTATCAATATCGACTATATGAATTGTCATTAAAAGTCAAGACAAACCAAAATAATAACGGGGATAGGAATTATCAACAAAAATCCATGGCAAGAGTAGTACAAAATACCAACGAGCGCAGTGGCGTAGTGCATTCGCCTCCGCCTCGCGACCGGAGTGCGCGGGTTCGAACCCCACCATTGGACATGTATTTTTATTATGAGGGTCCGTCTATAAAGCAATGCGAAAAGCATTTCCGTGATCTTTGCTGAGGGGCAGCGCAAAAGTTTATAAATACAAACTATCAGTAACGGTAATACAAATTATCATTAAAGTCACGGTAAGACAAAATTAGCAGCAAAGTACCAAACGCAATAGGGGTTATTTATAGTTTCTTTTCAATATAATACATTATGCATATGTTACACGTATCACGATGGAGAGAATAGGGATTATTAACATAAGTCACGACAATATAGAACAGCAATCAAATATCAACGGTTATAAAAGTTATCAACAAAAATCACGACATGACGGGAATAACAAAATAGAAGCAAAATATCAACGAGAATCGGAATTATTACCAAAACTCGCGAACAGACAAAGTATCAACGACAGTAGAAATCAGCCAGCCATAAAAAAGGTTCAACGAGCCCGACGGCGTGGTGCATTCGACTCTGCCTCGCGACCAGAGGAAACATGTAGGTGCGCGGCCTTAGAGACCCATCTTTTGGACAATTTGTATTTCTGGGGGGTTTGTCTATGAAACAATGCGAAAGCAGTCCTGTGGACGTTAAACCTTAGCTTAAAGTTAGCTCGAAAAGTTTAAAAACCCAAATTGTTAACGGCAATCGCAAATATCACTAAAGGCCCCGGTAAATTAAAATATTAGCGACAATAGGAATTATCAACAAGAATCACGGCAAAATAAAATAGTCAGTGATAATTAGACATATCAACAAAATTCACAGCAGCGGCAATAAAAATGATCAACAATAATCACGGCAAAACAAAAGAGCGACAAAAATCAAAGACATTAGGAATTATCAATAAAAATCACGGCAATTCGCTACAGCAGTAAAATATCAACGACAATACGAGTTATCAGCCAATGTTATGGCGTTTGCATGCATTCAGGATTTCTGAATGTTGCCTTTGAGCTGTCCTGTGACCGGCAACTTTGGGCTCAAGAGAAGGCCTGTTTCAGTCGGCAGCACTGACGTCCAATTGGATCCCATACAAAACTGGGTAGAAATGCCAGTAGCCCGTGCACACTGCAATCTCCACAAATGTAGCAGAGCTTTACAATCTCAAAATATTAATTGTCAACAAAAGTCATATACAGTCTCAATTAAAGTAGCGGAGTACGATCACCCTCGCCTCCCATGACAACAACAAGTAGCAAAAATCACAACGCATTCTGCAATGATAGACAAACAAGGTGTTTGGCACAGCCTAATAGTTCAACCATGTATCTCTAGTCTTAATCATAGACTTTACTATTCTATTTAATCTTGCCTAATCCTACTTTGCAAGTTCCAACTACTGTAATACCGTTTACACGTTACCCGTCTTCGCTAAAAGTAGAGCCATGGCCGATACAACGTTTAGGGTATATTTACTAAATATTCGTAGCCTAAACAAAAATTTGAAGCAGGTGTTAACTAAGCTCCGTGAACCACTCCAAAACTACGACGCTTTGGTCTTTACGGAAACGTGGGTCCGCCAGAGCAAGATTGATGACGCAAGAGAAGATGACTTAAGGAAATATGGCTACTCCCGGTACTTCTCGCCAGAAAGTGAAAGCAGAGCCGGTGGAGTGGCAATATATATTAAGAGCAAATATAATTGTAAACAAGTACCTGTGTGTACGGAAAGACCGGATATATGTATAGTATCCATATTGATAAAAACACAACTATTCAACTTATAGGCATATACCGATCACCGAAGCATTGCAGACCAAAAGAATTCATTGAAAAGCTACCTGATATTTGCAAAGCCAGTGAATCAGAGAACAAATTTATTCTCACCGATGCTAATATTGATGTTCGCAAGACAACAGCAACAAGCCAAAATATCTAAAGGCATTAGAAAATGAGGGTTTTACATATTTGAAGACAGGACCAACAAGGGACACAGGTAAATCTGTTACCACTATTGATCATGTACACGCCAAAGTCAGCAAACGTGTTATATGTAAAGTCGCAACGTCTCCTTAGAGGGACTAGATCACCATGAGATCATCCTGGATGTAAAGATGTATACTTAAGCCATGGATTACACCCATTTTTGATCTAATTGATTACAATAAAAAAATGATTTTTTTTTATTTTAAATTTTTGTGTTGGCCGCGGCCAAAACGGGCCAAGTGCCAGGAAGAGGCGGCTGATAGTTGCGTATGGCTGAAAGAGTCCTGTGATTGTTCCTGTTGTCGTTTTGCGGTGATTTCTGTCGTCATCCTTACGAGCTGCCCCAGACGAATAAAGTTTCTCGCTGCACGACCATCTTCCCGCTCTAGCTAACCACGTGCAGGCGATTCGATGACACAACAACTCAAGCCATGAATTGCAAACAAAAATGGTTTTGAAACTTTGATTTAACTGATTTAAAAAATCTATTTTGAAATTTTAATTTAATGGGATACAAACAGAAAAAATGTTGAAGTTTGATTTGATGGATTACAAAAATCCAACCGAGAGTTCATGCCGTTTTTTTGCATCAAGCGAGTACACGAATTTGTAAGAACATGCGGATCTAGATTGACATCGAAATAGACGGCTTTTCTAAACTGCTGCATAATTATACAGGGCAGCTAAAACCGGACTAAACCGTTTCGCAATTCATACCTAAATGAAAACAGACATTTCAGTTATATTTTTTACGTGCCATTGGGGACACTCCTGAAGAATATTTTCATTCATTTATTTCATGTAGCCACCATCAGCGTCAATTACACTTTCCGTTCTGGCGCGAAAGCGCCCACAGGTCTTTGTCAAATTAGCAGATTGAGATTCTTGAACGATTTAACAATGGCTCTGCGTAGCGCTTCTGTGTTTGCATGTCGAGACTTGCTAGACTCTCGCTCAATAACGCTTCATACATAGGAATACAGGTGATTCTTATAAATCCAGTGATGTTGATGAGTTCGGCTGGTTGATGTCCGGACGAAGCGATTAGATAACGGTTGCTCCTCGGTCATTTTCTAGACTCAGGTTGCGCCGGCCGTTCATAACGACAGTGTGTTTTTTTTGCTATTGTGAGTGGGCTATCTGCTCACGCAAACCGAAATTAATTAACGCATTCCGCTTATGCAGGGTAGCCTGCCAAAATCTGTAAAACGCCTTGAAACTCGTTTGCGACACTCATAAACGCTGTATAATGTCCCGTGCTCAGCAAGTTTGGATTCAAGGAAGGCCATGGTTCATTTTGATTGGCCCTTGTTAACCAACAGAGTTTTATCAATATCGACAATATGAATTGTCATTAAAAGTCAAGACAAACCAAAATAATAACGGGGATAGGAATTATCAACAAAAATCATGGCAAGAGTAGTACAAATGTGGCAATTATCACATGCAAGACCAAACCGAAGGTGAAAAGCACCGAAAATATCCGGATCTCCAATCTCTCGTCTGACTTGTTTAACTTTATTTTCCCATTGCGAGATGAAGGTGTCATATGGTACTGTACCTTTTATTTTTTTCTAATTATTTATTTGTCTTCAATCTCAGTCGATTTATCTCAACAACTGGTGCACAGCCCGATATTAGGTAGACAAAGCGGCTCCTTACCCCTATTTACAGACAATGTACTCGTTTCATGTACATTGTGCAACACCTTCAAGGCAGACAAAGTTTGCCCGAGTGTGCTGTCCCCATACTCTGTCGAGATAATACATCAGATTTGGAACAATATATGTTGTCGGGATGTGCTTGTGTATTCGTTGCATCTCTATAGTTAGGGTAGTAGTTTAATGATCTAATCCCCGTCTAGAAGACTGTGCTGCGACTTATTTTATGCCAATTGTCCTGATGTTAGCAAATGTGTGGTCTATCGTGGTGGAACTTTTACTCGTTTTGATTGTTGCTCCTGTCTCTAAAAGTGCAAAACTTTCCTCTGCCAATGCTTTTAGATAGCTTTGGCTAGTTATTGGTGTCTTGCTGACATCAATCTTGGCACCTGTGAAGGTAATTCCGTTTAGTAATTCACTGACTCTGCATGTGTTGTCTAGCTCATGAATGAAGTATCTCGGCGTGCAATAAATCTTGTTTAGAGGTCGGTAAATATTTATAAATTGGAGGATTGTGTTGCGACTACTGTGTCAATTGTCCCTAACCTTGGCGAGTATGTGCACACTATTGTAACATATATATATATATATATATATATATATATATATATATATATATATACAGAGATTCTATTATTACATCACAGATTCAAACCCGGCTCGTTTGTTTGTTTTAGAGTTTCAATATTTTGAATTTATTTAAATAGTATTAGAGGATTTACGTTTGCTTGCAATTATTTAAAATCTTCTAAGGACCTCCAAAAATTTGGATATTTTGCTTGTATTTTGTTATTCCCTCATGTCATGATTTTTGTTGATAACTTTTATAACCGTTGATATTTGATTGCTATTCTATATTGTCGTGACTTTTGTTGAAAATCCCTATTGCGCTTGGTTCTTTGCTGCTATTTTGTCTTACCGTGACTTTTAATGATAATTAATTGCGCTCGTTTGTATTTGGACGTGACTTTTGTTGATAATCACAACTGGCAACGGTGATATTTTGTTGCTATTTTGTCTTGCAGTGCTTTTGGGCGAAAGAAGCCCATGCAGGGGAAGGAAACGAGAATACATGAATTATCAATTAAATTCACGGAAAGTTAAAACTTTCCTGTCAATAGGAGTTATCAACATAATCACATAATCACAGGTATTGGGGATCCAGCAGCCGGCTACGACGGTTTGCAGTCTCACATTATCCACCACGTAAGATCTCACATCGCTGATCCCCTGACACACATCATTAATGCCATGATAGAAGAAGCAGCGTATCCTAGCCGTTTAAAGATTGCCAGAGTGGTACCGATCCACAAAGGTGGTAGTATGAGCGACCCGTCAAACTACCGTCCAGTGAGTGTTTTACCTGTTTTAAATAAGATTATTGAAAAAAACACTTGTTAGCCAAATGACGAGGCATCTCGAAAGCAACAACATGCTCTCGGGTAACCAATTTGGATTTCGCAAAAACCGGGGCACAGGTCATGCTGTTATGCGGCTAGTTGAGAGTACCCGTTTCGAGTTAGATAAAGGACTATTTTGTGCAGCACTTTTTTTAGATCTTAGACGCGCCTTTGACAGCGTTCGTTCAGATATTCTCATACTTAAATTCAAGCACCTGGGCTTTGACGATCACGCTATTAAACTGCTATCGGCGTACTTCCTCGGGCGTCACCAGCTTGTGGACGTGGGGGGAACCCGGTCGGAACTGCTCCCGGTTTTGCTAGGTATACCTCAGGGCTCATGCATTGGCCCACTAGCCTTCCTCTGCTTTATAAATGATATGGAAAATATCGCACGAGGAGCCGCTATCATTTATGCTGACGACAGCACTTTTAAATATGTTGGGCAGTCTGGTGAGGAGGTACACCGGGTGATGATGCAGGATGTCACTGCCCTCAACGCTTGGTGTGCAGCAAACCGTATTGCTATCAATGCAAAGAAAACCCAGGTGGTGGTCTTCGGACATGGTAACGCCATTCCTCGAATGCCACCTGTAATCATAAATGGCCACTTGATACAACCCAGCGACTGTGTCAAGGTCCTGGGGTGTAACAGTAGATGCAAAACTCTCTGGCAAAGCGCATGTAGAGACCCTTATCCGTCGACTTGCTGTCATCACAAACTCATCAAGATACATCAAGAACCAAATTGGAGCATCTTCATGCAAGCTGCTCTACAACGCCTTTTTCTTGAGTCATCTTACGTACGGATCGGAATTCTGAACTGCCTGCAGTAAGGGTTGGGCGGAGCGACTGAGTGTGGCACAGGGGCGCTTTCTTCGTATCTTTCGGGGATCGGCCAGTCGAGAGAGAAAACAACACAATATTTTAGATATAGAAAATACCATGCGCTATTTAACCTTGATAGTGATTTTTAAGAATATCCATGGGATTGGGCCGAAGATACTAGAACTTGATCGCCTGGAGGGGCGAGAGAGACCAGAGCATCAAACACGGTCACACTGAAGATCCGCATGCATCGAAGCAGTAAGGGCAGCCAAGCGTTTGGCGTGCGAGCTGTCAGAGAGTGGAACACTCTTCCGGTTAGCTTGCGTTGTTTGAAATCCTTAAATAACTTCAAGGATAATTTAAAGTCACACCTATTACCCCGTCAATAATGGATACACTAGTCTGCCTAAATTGACCCTCGCATAGAGGTAAACACAAGTAATTTTATTCCGGCTGCAACTTTTTACCAACACAATGGTAACTGTAGTAGGTTTAAATTACTATATCCTCCTTGCAAATAATTGTAAATGTATGTAACAACATACCATTGCAATTGTGTATATAATAAATAAATGACCTTGTTCAAAAAAAAAATCACGACAATACAAAATAACAGCAAAGTATCAACGAACAATAGGAATTATCAACAAAAGTCACGGCGTGAAAAATGTCAACGGTAAAAGAAATTATCAACAAAAGTCACGGAATAACAATATAGAAGGGAATATCAAAGACAGTTTGAATTATTACCAAACGTCACAAGAAGACAACATTTTACCGGCAATACGAGTTATTAGCAAAAAGCACAGCAAGACAAAAAAGCAACAAAATATCAACGGCAGTTGTAATTATCAACAAAACTCACGTCTAAATACGAACGAGCGCAGTGGCGTAGTGCATTCGCATATATTTATTTATATATTTCTATGTATCATAACTTTTTGACCGTCCGTATATATACATATCGAAAAAAAAACGTGCTTTTGAGAGACAAAAATGGGTTTCGAGCATACTGTGACATTTTTCTAATTAGTTTGCATAGCGTCTTACGAGAATACCTTTATCTCAAGCCAAGCTGGATGTATGTGCCACCGACGTAAGTGCATCACGCATTTCCGAAACCGTCACTCCTCAAAAAATGATTTATCGTTTTGACTGAGCCTAGTCGTACGGTTCGTTATGAGTAGCCGTCATAGGCGCGAAGAAGCTAATGTTTCGGGTTTTCATCTTTTTGTCTATACGACTTTGGTCGTCAACGCTCTAACAAGAAGCCCAAACCTTACCCCATGTCAGCAATGGTAATCAACAACGTTTGGACGAGACAATACATTGTTTTTATCTTTTTTTCCATTCTAATTTTTGTGTTGGCTGGGGCAAAAACGGGCGAAGTATCAGGGAGAGGCTGCCAATAGTTGCGTATGTCTGGAAGAGTCATGTGATTGTTGCTGTTGTCGTTTTTGTGGTTATTTCTGCCGCCATCGTTACGAGCTGCCCCAGACGAATTAAGTTGCTCGCTGCACCACGATCTTCCCGCTCTAGCTAACCACGTGCAAACGATTCGATGACACAACAATAACAACAACAAATTCAGAGGTGGTGAAATGTCCCCCTCTCAAATGCGGGCTATATTGATTACCACTGCACTTCGTTAGGCTTATCGTACCGTGTCGACGTGGCTATCATGATGGCGAGACTTTGCCGCTCGTTTAACAGGCTACAATGAGTGGTACTTGGCTATAGCGGTACTAAAATTGTCTATTGTCTTCTCGGTCTCGAGTTGGCTCGACAGAAGTGGCAAATTACAAACACACAAATTCCACAAACGAGAATATCACAAAAAAAACAAGCAGGGACATGCAGGTATATTTAGTCAGCAACATAACCTTCCCCTCTTTTAATGACGTCTTGCTAAGTAACAGTACAACCAACTTTTCAATCCCTCCTCTGTAAAAGCCTTGTTTTCTGGAGACAAAAAGTGTTACATCTAATTTTGGAGGTACTCAAACAATACGAAAAAGAATGCAAGCAAATTCAAATCCTCAAAAGACGTTTTAAATACATTTGAAAAAAAATCAGATCCTCAACAGACCTTATTAAATGAATTCGAGAAAAAATCAAACTCTCTAAAGACTTAAAACAAATAAACGAGCCGAGTTTGAATCTGTGATGTAATAGTATATATATATATATATATATATATATACAGTGGTATACACATATTCGCCAAAATAAGGATTGACACAGTTGCCATACAATCCTCTCAAGGGATATCATACCATCACCACAACTATACAAATGACACGAACACTCACCCACACACTGACAATATATCTAATATTACACGCGTTCATAATGTTTTAAGATTTTTTTTTAAATAAAAAGAATAGTTCAGAAAAGATAATTTTATAAAATATATAAATAGAGTAAAAACGACCCGAATTTAACCCTGGGAAAAGAAAGAAAACCGAAAAGTAAACACAAAGCAGACAAAGTCGAATATTTGTTAATAGCAGATATGAAGTGGAGGCAAATGGAAAATGCAGACAATTGGCATTAAAAAAGTCTATAGAAATGCGACAAGCACGCACGCATTTCCTGATAACACATATACAATAACACCAAAAACAAAGAATACGATGGCATTGGCACTCTTCCACCTCATAGTTGTTTCAAGGCTGATGTACGATCTCGACAGAGTATAGGGACACTTAACTCTGGCAAATTTTGTCTGCTCTAAAAGTGTTGCACAATGTACATGTAACGAGT
Source organism: Dermanyssus gallinae (assembly GCA_003439945.1). Lineage (NCBI taxonomy): Eukaryota > Metazoa > Arthropoda > Arachnida > Mesostigmata > Dermanyssidae > Dermanyssus > Dermanyssus gallinae. Next base: position 71,350 of record QVRM01000549.1, read on the forward strand.
ACTTTGCTTGTCGTAATGGGGGGTAAGAAGCCGCTTGGTGTTACTAATGTTTGGCTGTGCACCAGTTGTTGAGATAATTCGATTAAGGTTGAAGACGCTGCGTACAGTACCATTCGAAGCATTAATCTCGAAATTGAAAATTAAAGTTGAACAAGTCCGACGAGAGGTTGGAGATCTGAATATTTTCGGTGCCTCTCACCTTCGATTTGGTCTTGCCAGTGATAATTGCCACGTCTGTACATGGTTCAAGGCTATGATCACCTGGTCTGTTAAGGTCCAAACTTTTACGAAGTGCACACAGAGTGCGTCTGTAGACTATTGTCTCAAGCGTGTACAAATTATCATCAATCATGACCGTCGGCCTGGCTGGTCTTTACGAAGAGATCACTGTCCCTCTTGAATAACATGCTAAGAGCTGTCGACAACAGTATGAGTATCAATGTTATATGCATACCCAACCAATATGAGTGAAATACATGTTATGATGGAAACAAAAAATACAATAAGATTTGCCAATGAAAGGAGAAACATGAGCTAGAGCAGTTAAGTAAAACATCATGCCACCTTCAAGCCTTTCAGTGGGCTAGATGGCTTTCTTAGCCGCTTCCTTAGTTATAAAACACTGTGACAACCCGTTTTTGGCACTCACAAACCTTGGATATATCCGGAACCAGCCCCATAATCGGCAACTTTGGACTTATTGGAGGCCGTAGTTCAGCCGGAGGACTGAAGTCCAATTAGCCCTTATATAAACTGGGTGGGAACAGTGAAAACGTGTGGCGAAAGAAGCCCATGCAGAGAAAGGAAACGAGAATATATAAATTATCATAGAAAGTCACGGAAAGTTAAAAGCTTTTTTGTCAATAAAAGTTATCAACATAATCACGACAATACAAAATAGCAGCAAAGTATCAACGAACAATAGGAGTTATTAAGAACAGTCACGGCGTGAAAAATGTCAACGGTAAAAGAGATTATCAACAAAAGTCACGGAATAACAATAAAGAAGCGAAATACTAAAGGCAGTTGGAATTATCAGCTAAAGTCAGGACAAAAAAACATCACCGGCAATGCGAGTTATTAACAAAAACCACGGGAAGGCAAAATATCATCGGCAGTTAGAAGTATCAACAAAAGTCACGTCAAAATACCAACGAGCGCAGTGGCGTAGTGCATTCGCCTCCGTCTCGCGACCGGAGTGCGCGGGTTCGAATCCCACCATTGGACTTGAATTTGTATTATGAGGGTCCGTCTATGAAGCAATGCGAAAAGCAGTTCCGTGATCTTTGCTGAGGGGCAGCGCAAAAAGTTTATAAATACAAACTATCAGTAACGGTAATACGAATTATCATTAAACGTCACGGTAAGACAAAATTAGCAGCAAAGTACCAAACGCAATAGGGATTATTTATAGTTTATTTTCAATATAATACATTATGCATATGTTACACGTATCAAGATGGAGAGAATAGGGATTATTAACATAAGTCACGACAATATAGAATAGCAATCAAATATCAACGGTTGTAAAAGTTATCAACAAAAAATACGACATGACGAAATAACAAAATAGCAGCAAAATATCAACGACAATCGGAATTATTACCAAAATCTCGCGAATAGACAAAGTATCAACGACAGTAGAAATCAGCCAGCCTCAACGAGCCCGACGGCGTGGTGCATTCGACTCCGCCTCGCGACCAGAGGAAACATGTAGGTGCGCGGCTTCGAGACCCATCTTTGGACAATTTGTATTTCTGGCGGGTTTATTTATGAAACAATGCGAAAGCAGTCCTGTAGACGGTTAACCTTAGCTTAAGGTCAGGTCGAAAAGTTTAAAAATCTAAATTGTTAACGGCAACAGGAAATATCAATAAAGGCCCCGGTAAATTAAAATATTAGCGACAATAGGAATTATCAACAAGAATCACGGCGAAATAAAATAGCAGCACAATATCAATGATAATTAGACATATCAACAAAATTCACAGCAGCGGCAATAAAAATGATCAACAATAATCACGGCAAAACAAAAGAGCGACAAAAATCAAAGACAATAAGAATTATCAATAAAATCACGGCAATTCGCTACAGCAGTAAAATATCAACGACAATAGGAGTTATCAGCCAACGTTATGGCGTTTGCATGCATTCAGGATTTCTGAATGTTGCCTTTGAGCTGCCCTGTGACCGGCAGTTTTGGGCTCCAGAGAAGGCCTGTTTCAGTCGGCAGCACTGACGTCCAATTGGACCCCATACAAAACTGGGTAGAAATGCCAGTAGCCCGTGCACACTGCAATCTCCACAAATGTAGCAGAGCTTTACAATCTCAAAATCTTAATTGTCAACAAAAGTCATATACAGTCTCAATTAAAGTAGCGGAGTACGATCACCCTCGCCTCCCATGACAACAACAAGTAGCAAAAATCACAACGCATTCTGCAATGATAGACAAACAAGGTGTTTGTCACAGCCTAATAGTTCAACCATGTATCTCTAGTCTTAATCATAGACTTTACTATTCTATTTAATCTTGCCTAATCCTACTTTGCAAGTTCCAACTACTGTAATACCGTTTACACGTTACCCGTCTTCGCTAAAAAGTAGAGCCATGGCCGATACAACGTTTAGGGTATATTTACTAAATATTCGTAGCCTAAACAAAAATTTGAAGCAGGTGTTAACTAAGCTTCGTGAACCACTCCAAAGCTACGACGCTTTGGTCTTTACGGAAACGTGGGTCCGCCAGAGCAAGATTGATGACGCAAGAGAAGATGACTTAAGGAATATGGCTACTCCCGGTACTTCTCGCCAGAAAGTGAAAGCAGAGCCGGTGGAGTGGCAATATATATTAAGAGCAAATATAATTGTAAACAAGTACCTGTGTGTACGGAAAGACCGGATATATGTATAGTATCAATATTGATAAAAAAACACAACTATTCAACTTATAGGCATATACCGATCACCGAAGCATTGCAGACCAAAAGAATTCATTGAAAAGCTACCTGATATTTGCAAAGCCAGTGAATCAGAGAACAAATTTATTCTCACCGATGCTAATATTGATGTTCGCAAGACAACAGCAACAAGCCAAAAATATCTAAAGGCATTAGAAAATGAGGGTTTTACATATTTGAAGACAGGACCAACAAGGGACACAGGTAAATCTGTTACCACTATTGATCATGTACACGCCAAAGTCAGCAAACGTGTTATATGTAAAGTCGCAACGTCTCCTTTAGAGGGACTAGATCACCATGAGATCATCCTGGATGTAAAGACGTATACTTAAGCCATGGATTACACCCATTTGAATTTTTGATCTAATTGATTACAAAAAAAATGATTTTTTTTTAATTCTAATTTTTGTGTTGGCGGCGGCCAAAACGGGCCAAGTGCCAGAAAGAGGCGGCTGATAGTTGCGTATGGCTGAAAGAGTTCTGTGATTGTTCCTGTTGTCGTTTTTGTGGTGATTTCTGTCGTCATCCTTACGAGCTGCCCCAGACGAATAAAGTTTCTCGCTGCACGACCATCTTCCCGCTCTAGCTAACCACGTGCAGACGATTCGATGACACAACAACTCAAGCCATGAATTGCAAACAAAAATGGTTTTGAAACTTTGATTTAATTGATTTAAAAAATCTATTTTGAAATTTTAATTTAATGGGATACAAACAGAAAAAATGTTGAAGTTTTGATTTGATGGATTACAAAAAAATGTTTTGAAATTCTGACTTGATGAATTACAAACAAATTGTTTTGAAGTTTTGTTCAACCGAGAGTTCATGCCGTTTTTTGCATCAAGCGAGAACGCGACTTTGTAAGAACATGCGGGTCTAGATTGTCATCGAAATAGACGGCTTTTCTAAACAGCTGCCATAATTATACAGGGCAGCTAAGACCGGACTAAACCGTTTCGCAATTCATACCTAAATGAAAACAGACATTTCAGTTATATTTTTTTACGTGCCATTGGGGACACTCCTGAGAAACATTTTTGATCATTTATTTCATGTAGCCACCATCAGCGTCAATTACACTTTCCGTTCTGGCGCGAAAGCGCCCACAGGTCTTTGTCAAAATTAGCAGATTGAGATTCTTGAACGATTTGACAATGGCTCTGCGTAGTGCTTCTGTGTTTGCATGTCGAGACTTGCTAGACTCTCGCTCAATAACGCTTCATACATAGGAATACAGGTGATTCTTTTAAATCCAGTGATGTTGATGAGTTCGGCTGGTTAATGTCCGGCACGAAGCGATTAAATAACGGTTGCTCCTCGGTCATATTCTAGACTCAGGTTGCACCGGCCGTTCATAATGACAGTGTGTTTTTTTTCTATTGTTGGTGGGCTATCTGCTCACGCAAACCGAAATTAATTAACGCATTCCGCTTATGCAGGGTAGCCTGCCAAAATCTGTAAAACGCCTTGAAACTCGTTTGCGACACTCATAAACGCTGTATAATGTCCCGTGCTCAGCAAGTTTGGATTCAAGGAAGGCCATGGTTCATTTTGATTGGCCCTTGTTAACCAACAGAGTTTTATCAATATCGACAATATGAATTGTCATTAAAAGTCAAGACAAACCAAAATAATAACGGGGATAGGAAGTATCAACAAAAATCATGGCAAGAGTAGTACAAATGTGGCAATTATCACATGCAAGACCAAACCGAAGGTGAAAAGCACCGAAAATATCCGGATCTCCAATCTCTCGTCTGACTTGTTTAACTTTATTTTCCCATTGCGAGATGAAGGTCTCAAATGGTACTGTACCTTTTATTTATTTTTTTAATTATTTATTTGTCTTCAATCTCAGTCGATTTATCTCAACAACTGGTGCACGGCCCGATATTAGGTAGACAAAGCGGCTCCTTACCCCTATTTACAGACAATGTACTCATTTCATGTACATTGTGCAACAGCTTTAAGGCAGACAAAGTTTGCCCGAGTGTGGTGTCCCCATACTCTGTCGAGATAATACATCAGATTTGGAACAATATATGTTGTCGGGATGTGCTTGTGTATTCGTTGCATCTCTATAGTTAGGGTAGTAGTTGAATGATCTAATCCCGGTCTAGAAGACTGTGCTGCGACTTATTTTATGCCAATTGTCCTGATGTTAGCAAATGTGTGGTCTATCGTGGTGGAACTTTTACTCGTTTTGATTGTTGCTCCTGTCTCTAAAAGTGCAAAACCTTTCTCTGCCAATGCTTTTAGATAGCTTTAGCTAGTTATTGTTGTCTTGCTGACATCAATATTGGCACCTGTGAAGGTAATTCCGTTTAGTAATTCACTGACTCTGCATGTGTTGCCTAGCTTATGAATGAAGTATCTCAGCGTGCAATAAATCTTGTTTAGAGGTCGGTAAATATTTATAAATTGGAGGGTTGTGTTGCGACTACTGTGTGAATTGTCTCTTACCTTGGCGAGTATGTGCACGCCATTGTAACATATATATAAATATATAGAGATTCTATTATTACATCACAGATTCAAACCCGGCTCGTTTGTTTGTTTTAGAGTTTCAATATTTTGAATTCATTTAAAAAACTTATTTTAAAGATCTGCATGTTTTGAATTTATTAAAATAGTATTAGAGGATTTACGTTTGCTTGCAATTATTTTAAATTTTCTGAGGACCTCCAAACATTTTGATATTTTGCTTGTTTTTGTTATTTCCTTATGTCGTGATTTTTGTTGATAACTTTTAGAACCGTTGATATTTGATTGCTATTCTATATTGTTGTGACTTTTGTTGGAAATCCCTATTGAGCTTGGTTCTTTGCTGCTATTTTGTCTTACCGTGACTTTTAATGATAATTCGTATTGTCGTTCATAATTTGTATTTAAAAACATTTTGCGCTGCCCCTCAGCAAACATCACGGAACTGCTTTTCCCATTGCTTCATAGACGAAGGCAAATACACTACGCCACTGCGCTCGTTGGTATTTGGACGTGACTTTTGTTGATAATCACAACTGGCAAAAGTAATAGTTTGTTGCTATTTTGTCTTGCCGTACTTTTCGGCGAAAAAAGCCCATGCAGAGGAAGGAAACGAGAATACATGAATTATCAATTAAATTCACGGAAAGTTCAAACGTTCCTGTCAATAGGAGTTATCAACACAATCACGACAATACAAAATAGCAGCAAAGTATCAACGAACAATAGGAATTATCAACAAAAGTCACGGCGTGAAAAATGTCAACGGTAAAAGAAATTATCAACAAAAGTCACGGAATAACAATATAGAAGCGGAATATTAAAGACAATTTGAATTATTACCAAAAGTCACGACAAGACAATGCGAAATTAAGCAATGCGAAAAGCAGTTTCGTGAACTTTGCTGAGGGGCAGCGCAAAAAGTTTATAAATACAAACTATCAATGGCAATACGAATTATCATTAAAAGTCACGGTAAGACAAAATACATAGCAGCAAAGTACCAAGCGCAATAGGGATTATCAACATAAGTCACGACAATATAGAATAGCAATCAAATATCAACGGTTGTAAAAGTTATCAACAAAATATACGACATGACGAAATAACAAAATAGCAGCAAAATATCAACGACAATCGGAATTATTACCAAAACTCGCGAATAGACAAAGTATCAACGACAGTAGAAATCAGCCAGCCATCAGGAAGATTCAACGAGCCCGACGGCGTGGTGCATTCGACTCCGCCTCGCGACCAGAGGAAACATGTAGGTGCGCGGCTTAGAGACCCATCTTTGGACAATTTGTATTTCTGGGGGGTTTATCTATGAAACAATGCGAAAGCAGTCCTGTGGACGTTAAACCTTAGCTTAAGGTCAGCTCGTAAAGTTTAAAAACCCAAATTGTTAACGGCAATAGCAAATATCACTAAAGGCCCCGGTAAATTAAAATATTAGCGATAATAGGAATTATCAACAAGAATCACGGCGAAATAAAATAGTTAGTGATAATTAGACATATCAACAAATTCACAGCAGCGGCAATAAAAATGATCAACAATAATCACGGCAAAACAAAAGAGCGACAAAGATCAAAGACAATAGGAATTATCAATAAAAATCACGGCAATTCGCTACAGCAGTAAAATATCAACGACAATAGGAGTTATCAGCCAACGTTATGGCGTATGCATGCCTTCAGGAACTCTAAATGTTGCCTATGAGCTGCCCTGTGACCGGCAACTTTGGACTCAAGAGAAGGCCTGTTTCAGTCGACAGTACTGACGTCCAATTGGACTTCATACAAAACTGGGTAGAAATGCCAGTAGCCCGTGCACACTGCAATCTCCACAAATGTAGCAGAGCTTTACAATCTCAAAATATTGATTGTCAACAAAAGTCATATACAGTCTCAATTAAAGTAGCGGAGTACGATCACCCTCGCCCCCCATGACAACAACAAGTAGCAACATTCACAACGTATTCTGCAATGATAAACAAACAAGGTGTTTGTCACAGCCTAATAGTTTAACCATGTATCTCTAGTCTTAATCATAGACTTTACTATTCTATTTAATCTTGCCTAATCCTACTTTGCAAGTTCCAACTACTGTAATACCGTTTACACGTTACCCGTCTTCGCTAAAGAGAGAAGCCATGGCCGATACAACGTTTAGGGTATATTTAATAAATATTCGAAGTTTAAATAAAAATTTGAAGCTTGTGTTGACTAAGCTTCGTGAAACACTCCAAAGCTACGACGCTTTGGTCTTCACGGAAACGTGGGACCGCGAGAGCAAGATGTCTTGTGATCACTTAAGCATTGATGGCTACTCCCGGTACCTCTCGCCAGAAAGTAAAAGCAGAGCCGGTGGAGTGGCAATATTTGTTAAGAGCAAATATAAATGTAAACAAGTACCTGTGTGTACGGAAAGACCGGATATATGTATAGTATCAACATTGATAAAAAACACAACTATTCAACTTATAGGCATATACCGATCACGGAAGCATTGCACACCAAGAAAATTCATTGAAAAGCTACCTGATATTTGCAAAGCCAGTGAATCAGAGAACAAATTTATTCTCACCGATGCTAATATTGATGTCCGCAAGACAACAGCAACAAGCCAAAAATATCTTAAGGCATTAGAAAATGAGGGTTTTACATATTTGAAGACAGGACCAACAAGGGACACAGGTAAATCTCTTACCACTATTGATCATGTACACGCCAAAGTCAGCAAAAGTGTTATATGTAAAGTCGCAACGTCTCCTTTAGAGGGACTAGATCACCATGAGATCATCCTGGATGTAAAGATGTATACTTAAGCCATGGATTACACCCAAAATGGTTTTGAATTTTTGATCTAATTGATTACAATAAAAAAATGATTTTTTTTTATTTTAATTTTTGTGTTGGCCGCGGCCAAAACGGGCCAAGTGCCAGGAAGAGGCGGCTGATAGTTGCGTATGGCTGAAAGAGTCCTGTGATTGTTCCTGTTGTCGTTTTTGCGGTGATTTCTGTCGTCATCCTTACGAGCTGCCCCAGACGAATAAAGTTTCTCGCTGCACGACCATCTTCCCGCTCTAGCTAACCACGTGCAGACGATTCGATGACACAACAACTCAAGCCATGAATTGCAAACAAAAATGGTTTTGAAACTTTGATTTAATTGATTTAAAAAATCTATTTTGAAATTTTAATTTAATGGGATACAAACAGAAAAAATGTTGAAGTTTTGATTTAATGGATTACAAAAAAAGTTCTGAAATTCTGACTTGATGAATTACAAACAAATTGTTCTGAAGTTTTGTCCAACCGAGAGTTCATGCCGTTTTTTGCATCAAGCGAGAACGCGAATTTGTAAGAACATGCGGATCTAGATTGTCATCGAAATAGACGGCTTTTCTAAACCGCTGCCATAATTATACGGGGCAGCTAAAACCGGACTAAACCGTTTCGCAATTCATACCTAAATGAAAACAGACATTTCAGTTATATTTTTTACGTGCCATTGGGGACACTCCTGAGGAACATTTTTATTCATTTATTTCATGTAGCCACCATCAGCGTCAATTACACTTTCCGTTCTGGCGCGAAAGCGCCCACAGGTCTTTGTCAAAATTAGCAGATTGAGATTCTTGAACGATTTGACAATGGCTCTGCGTAGCGCTTCTGTGTTTACATGTCGAGACTTGCTAGACTCTCGCTCAATAACGCTTCATACATAGGAATACAGGTGATTCTTTTAAATCCAGTGATGTTGATGAGTTCGGCCGGTTGATGTCCGGCACGAAGCGATTAGATAACGGTTGCTCCTCGGTCATATTCTAGACTCAGGTTGCGCCGGCCGTTCATAATGACAGTGTGTTTTTTTTCTATTGTGAGTGGGCTATCTGCTCACGCAAACCGAAATTAATTAACGCATTCCGCTTATGTAGGGTAGCCTGCCAAAATCTGTAAAACGCCTTGAAACTCGTTTGCGACACTCATAAACGCTGGATAATGTCCCGTGCTCAGCAAGTTTGGATTCAAGGAAGGCCATGGTTCATTTTGATTGGCCCTTGTTAACCAACAGAGTTTTATCAATATCGACAATATGAATTGTCATTAAAAGTCAAGACAAACCAAAATAATAACGGGGATAGGAATTATCAACAAAAATCATGGCAAGAGTAGTACAATTATCACATGCAAGACCAAACCGAAGGTGAAAAGCACCGAAAATATCCGGATCTCCAATCTCTCGTCTGACTTGTTTAACTTTATTTTCCCATTGCGAGATGAAGGTGTCAAATGGTACTGTACCTTTTATTTAAATTTTGAATTATTTATTTGTCTTCAATCTCAGTCGATTTATCTCAACAACTGGTGCACGGCCCGATATTAGGTAGACAAAGCGGCTCCTTACCCCTATTTTCAGACAATGTACTCGTTTCATGTACATTGTGCAACACCTTCAAGGCAGACAAAGTTTGCCCGAGTGTGGTGTCCCCATACTCTGTCGAGATAATACATCAGATTTGGAACAATATATGTTGTCGGGATGTGCTTGTGTATTCGTTGCATCTTTATAGTTAGGGTAGTAGTATAATGATCTAATCCCCGTCTAGCGGACTGTGCTACGACTTCTTGTATGCCAATTGTCCTGATGTTAGCAAATGTGTGGTCTATCGTGGTGGAACTTTTACTCGTTTTGATTGTTGCTCCTGTCTCGAAAAGTGCAAAACCTTCCTCTGCCAATGCTTTTAGATAGCTTTAGCTAGTTATTGTTGTCTTGCTGACATCAATATTGGCACCTGTGAAGGTAATTCCGTTTAGTAATTCACTGACTCTGCATGTGTTGTCTAGCTCATGAATGAAGTATCTCGGCGTGCAATAAATCTTGTTTAGAGGTCGGTGAATATTTATAAATTGGAGGATTGTGTTGCGACTACTGTGTCAATTGTCCCTAACCTTGGCGAGTATGTGCACACCATTGTAACATATATATATATATATATATATATATATATGAATATATAGAGATTCTATTATTACATCACAGATTCAAACCCGGCTCGTTTGTTTGTTTTTGAACTTCAATATTTTGAATTCATTTAAAAAGCTTATTTTAAGGATCTGCATGTTTTGAATTTATTTAAATAGTATTAGAGGATTTACGTTTGCTTGCAATTATTTAAAATCTTCTAAGGACCTCCAAAAATTTTGATATTTTGCTTGTATTTTGTTATTCCCTCATGTCATGATTTTTGTTGATAACTTTTATAACCGTTGATATTTGATTGCTATTCTATATTGTCGTCACTTTTGTTGAAAATCCCTATTGCGCTTGGTTCTTTGCTGCTATTTTGTCTTGCCGTGACTTTTAATGATAATTCGTATTGCCGTTCATAATTTGTATTTATAAACTTTTTGCGCTGCCCCTCAGCAAAGATCACGGAACTGCTTTTCCCATTGCTTCATAGACGAAGGCGAATACACTACGCCACTGCGCTCGTTGGTATTTGGACGTAACTTTTGTTGATAATCACAGCTGAATCTGAATCTTGAATAACATGCCAAGAGCTGTTGACAACAGTATGATTATCAATGTTATATGCATACTCAATATGTGTGAAATACGTGTTATGATGGAAACAAAGAATACAAGAAGATTCGCCAGTGAAAGGAGAAACATGAGCTAGAGCAGTTAAGTAAAACATCATGATGACTCGAAAACCCTGTGCCATACCATCACAACAAGTCAACAAGCTCATACTCGACCAAGCGTATTTAAATCATGAATTACAAAAGAAATTCAATAATCAAAGTGTTGTCATTTGTGCCCAAGCAAAAGGTTATGCCGTGCACATACAGCAAAGGGTTATTACAGGCAGAATACGTCTCGGATCTGCACCTGGCTAGCAGTTTGAGTTGCAGCTCAACGCCACCTCCTAGCCTTTTTTTTCTGGGAGGTTTCGGGAATGCATGATGCACATGCGCCACTAGCAGCCTGCGTGACTAGTGTGAGACTCGCAAACCCACTAAACCCGGATTCCTCCCCACCCCCCAGGCTCGGTATTACTTTGGCATTACATTGCAGTACTACCACCTTCTAGCCTGTTAGCGGGCTAGATGGCTTCCTTAGTTATAAAACACTGTGAAACTCGTTTCTGGCACTTACAAACTCTAGATATATATCCATAACCGGCCCCATGTTCGGCAACTTTGGACTTATTGGAGGGCTAGGTTCAGCAAGACAAAATAGCAACAAAATATCAACGGCAGTTGTAATTATTAACAAAAGTCACGACTAACTACCAACGAGCGCAGTGGCGTAGTGCATTCGCCTCCGCCTCGCGACCGGAGTGCGTGGGTTCGAACCCCACCATTGGACATGTATTTTTATTATGAGGGTCCGTCTATTAAGCAATGCGAAAAGCAGTTTCGTGAACTTTGCTGAGGGGCAGCGCAAAAAGTTTATAAATACAAACTATCAACGGCAATACGAATTATCATTAAAAGTCACGGTAGACAAAATAGCAGCAAAGTACCAAGCGCAATAGGGATTATCAACAAAAGTCACGGCCATATAGAATAGCAATCAAATGTCAACGGTTATAAAAGTTATCAACAAAAATCACGACATGACGGAATAACAAAATAGAAGCAAAATATCAACGAGAATCGGAATTATTACCAAAACTCGCGAATAGACAAAGTATCAACGACAGTAGAAATCAGCCAGCCATCAGGAAGATTCAACGAGCCCGACGGCGTGGTGCATTCGACTCTGCCTCGCGACCAGAGGAAGCATATAAATGCGCGGCTTCGAGACCCATCTTTGGACAATTTATATTTCTGGGGGGTTTGTTTATGAAACAATGCGAAAGCAGTCTTGTGGACGTTAAACCTTGGCTTAAGGTCAGCTCGAAAAGTTTAAAAACCCAAATTGTTAACGGCAATAGGAAATGTTAACAAAATGCAAGACAAAATAGCGACTAAATGGGAATTATCAAGAAGAGTCATAGCAAGTTAAAATATCAACGGCAATAACAAATATCACTAAAGGCCCCGGTAAATTAAAATATTAGCGACAATAGGCATTATCAACAAGAATCACGGCGAACATATCAACAAAAGTCACAACAAAGAGTTATCAGCCAACGTTATGGCGTTTGCATGCATTCAGGATTTCTGAATGTTGCCTATGAGCTGCCCTGTGACCGGCATTTTTGGGCTCAAGAGAAGGCCTGTTTCAGTCGGCAACACTGACGTTCAATTGGACCCCATACAAAACTGGGCAGAAATGCCAGTAGCCCGTGCACACTGCAATCTCCACATATGTAGCAGAGCTTTACAATCTCGAAATATTGATTGTCAACAAAAGGCATATACAGTCTCAATTAAAGCAGCGGAGTACGATCACCCTCGCCCCCCACGACAAAAACAAGTAGCAACATTCACAACGTATTCTGCAATGATAAACAAACAAGGTGTTTGTCACAGCTTAATAGTTCAACTATGTATCTCTGGTCTCAATCATAGACTTTACTATTCTATTTAATCTTGCCTAATCCTACTTTGCAAGTTCCAACTACTGTAATACCGTTTACACGTTACCCGTCTTCGCTGAAAAGTGGAGCCATGGCTGATACAACGTTTAGGGTATATTTACTAACTATTCGAAGTTTAAACAAAAATTTGAAGCGTGTGTTGGCAAAGCTTTCTAAGCCACCGGATTACGACGCTTTGGTCTTTACGGAAACGTGGGTCCGCCAGAGCAAGATGTCTTGTGATCATTTAAGCATTGATGGCTACTCTTGGTACCTCTCGCCAGAAAGTAAAAGCAGAGCCGGTGGAGTGGCAATATTTGTTAAGAGCAAATATAAATGTAAACAAGTACCTGTGTGTATGGAAAAACCGGATATATGTATAGTATCAACACCGATAAAAAACACAACTATTCAACTTGTAGGCATCTACCGATCACCGACGCATTGCACACTAAAAGAATTCATTGAAAAGCTACCTGATATTTGCAAAGCCAGTAAATTAGAGAACACATTTATTCTCACAGATGCTAATATTGATGTTGGCAAGACAACAGCAACAAGCCAAAAATATCTAAAGGCATTAGAAAATGAGGGTTTTACATATTTGAAGGCAGGAGCAACAAGGGATACAAGTGCATCTGTTACCACTATTGATCATGTACACGCCAAAGCCAGAAAACATGTCATATTAGAAGCCGCAACGTCTCCTTTAGAGGGACTAGATCACCATGCGATCATCCTGGATGTAAATATATATACTTATGCCATGGATTACAAACCAAAATGGCTTTAAATTTTTGATCTAATTGATTACAAAAAAAATTGAATTTCTTTTTAAATTCTAATTTTTGTGTTGGCCGCGGCCAAAATGGGCCAAGTGCCAGGAAGAGGCGGCTGATAGTTGCGTATGGCTGAAAGAGTCCTGTGATTGTTCCTGTTGTCGTTTTTGTGGTTATTTCTGCCGTCATCCTTACGAGCTGCCCCAGACGAATAAAGTTTCTCGCTGCACGACCATCTTCCTGCTCTAGCTGACCACGTGCAAACAATTCGATGACACAACGACAACCCAAGCCATGAATTGCAAACAAAAATGGTTTTGAAATTTTTATTTAATTGATTACAAAAAAAAATCTAATTTAAATTTTTTGATTTGATGGGATACAAGCAAAATTGTTTTGAAATTTTGACTTGATGGATTACAAACAAAATTGTTTTGAAGGTTTGTCCAACCGAGAGTTTATGCCGTTTTTTGCATCAAACGAAAACGCGAATTTGTAAGAACATACGGATCTAGACTGTCAGCGAAATTGACGGCTTTCCTAAACCGCTGCCTTAATTACACAGGGCGGCTAAATCCGGACTAAACCGTTTCGCAATTTATACCTAAATGAAAACAGACATTTCAGTTATATTTTCACGGTGCCGTTAGGGACACTCCTGAGGAACATTTTCATTCATTTATTTCATGTAGCCACCATCAGCGGCAATTACACTTTCCGTTCTGGCGCGAAAGCGTCCACAGGCCTTTGCCAAAATTAGCGGATTGAGATTCTTGAACGATTTGACAATGGCTCTGCGTAGCGCTTCTGTGTTTGCATGTCGAGGTTTGCTAGACTCTCGCTCAATAACGCTTCATACATAGAAATACAGGTGATTTAAGTCTGGACTGTTAGGGAGTCACATCGCCTTGTCCCAGAGCGCCGTCATGTTGTCCCGCAGCGAATCCTGTACAAGGTTGCTGATGTGGGCGGGACCGCCATGTTGTTAAAAGACATATTGTATTCAGTTGGACACTCTATCAATCCATGGTTTTTCCACACTTCGCAAAACATGTAAATACACTTTTTTGTTACGGTTTCGTCTCTGTCAAAAAAGTGTGGGAGCATTGCGTTTCCTTCATTCCACACAACACTTAGGACGTGCACATTGGCAGGTTGTTTGGTGTTATGCACGATTGGTACAACCCCAGGGTCCTTTGCGAGCCACCGGTGACTTTTCGGGATACGTTTTTGGTCAATGGTAAAGATTTTTTCGTCGGAGAAGATGTCTCGCCGTTTCGTGTCTCACTTGACTCATACTTGAGGATGAGATGGCAGCAAACCGGCAAAACCTTAAAAACGCAGGTTTGCACCATTTTGATCACGTTTGGCGTCCTCACTTCTTGTCAGCGATTGTGTATCTTTCTTCTAAGTGTTGCACCACCTAGCCCTGTCTCTGTAGCGTCGGGCATTATCGTAGACCGTTGCTCTTTTAAATCCAGTGATGTTGATTATTTTGGCTGGTCGATATCCGGCACGAAGCAATTAGATAACGGTTGCTCCTCGGTCATATTCTAGACTCAGGTTGCGCCGGCCGTTCATAATGACAACAAGTTTTTTTTTCTATTGTGAGTGGGCTATCTGCTCACGCAAACCGAAATTAATTAACGCATTCCGCCTATGCAGGGTAGCCTGCCAAAATCTGTAAAACGCCTTGAAACTCGTTTGCGACACTCATAAACGCTGGATAATGTCCCGTGCTCAGCAAGTTTGGATTCAAGGAAGGCCATGGTTCATTTTGATTGTCTTCAATCTCAGTCGATTTATCTCAACAACTGGTGCACGGCCCGATATTAGGTAGACAAAGCGGCTCCTTACCGCTATTTACAGACAATGTACTCGTTTCATGTACATTGTGCAACACCTTCAAGGCAGACAAAGTTTGCCCGAGTGTGGTGTCCCCATACTCTGTCGAGATAATACATCAGATTTGGAACAATATATGTTGTCGGGATGTGCTTGTGTATTCGTTGCATCTTTATAGTTAGGGTAGTAGTATAATGATCTAATCCCCGTCTAGAGGACTGTGCTACGACTTCTTGTATGCCAATTGTCCTGATGTTAGCAAATGTGTAGTCTATCGTGGTGGAACTTTTACTCGTTTTGATTGTTGCTCCTGTCTCTAAAAGTGCAAAACCTTTCTCTGCCAATGCTTTTAGATAGCTTTAGCTAGTTATTGTTGTCTTGCTGACATCAATATTGGCACCTGTGAAGGTAATTCCGTTTAGTAATTCACTGACTCTGCATGTGTTGTCTAGCTCATGAATGAAGTATCTCGGCGTGCAATAAATCTTGTTTAGAGGTCGGTAAATATTTATAAATTGGAGGATTGTGTTGCGACTACTGTGTCAATTGTCCCTAACCTTGGCGAGTATGTGCACACCATTGTAACTTATATATGAATATATAGAGATTCTATTATTACATCACAGATTTAAACCTGGCTCGTTTGTTTGTTTTAGAGTTTCAATATTTTGAATTCATTCAAAAGCTTATTTTAAGGATCTGCATGTTTTGAATTTATTTAAATAGCATTAGAGGATTTGCATTTGCTTGCAATTATTTAAAATCTTCTGAGGACCTCCAAATTTTTTTATATTTTGCTTGTATTTTGTTATTCCCTCATGTCGTGATTTTTGTTGATAACTTTTATAACCGTTGATATTTGATTGTTATTCAATATTGTCGTGACTTTTGTTGAAAATCCCGATTGCGCTTGGTTCTATACCGCTATTTTGTCTTACCGTGACTTTTAATGATAATTTGTATTGCCGTTGATAATAAGTATCTATAAACTTTTTGCGCTGCCCTCAGCAAAGATCACGGAACGGCTTTTCCCTTTGCCTCATAGACGAAGGCGAATACACAACGCCACTGCACTCGTTGGTATTTGGACGTGACTTTTGTTGATAATCACAACTGGCAACGGTGATATTTTGTTGCTATTTTGTCTTGCCGTGCTTTTGGGCGAAAGAAGCCCATGCAGGGGAAGGAAACGAGAATACATGAATTATCAATTAAATTCACGGAAAGTTCAAACGTTCCTGCCAATAGGAGTTATCAACACAATCACGACAATACAAAATAGCAGCAAAGTATCAACGAACAATAGGAATTATCAACAAAGGTCACGGCGTGAAAAATGTCAACAGTTGATTAAGTCCGACGAAAGATTGGATATCTGAATCTGAATCTTGAATAACATGCCAAGAGCTGTTGACAACAGTATGATTATCAATGTTATATGCATACTCAATATGTGTGAAATACGTGTTATGATGGAAACAAAGAATACAAGAAGCTCCGCCAGTGAAAGGAGAAACATGAGCTAGAGCAGTTAAGTAAAACATCATGATGACTCGAAAACCCTGTGCCATACCATCACAACAAGTCAACAAGCTCATACTCGACCAAGCGTATTTAAATCATGAATTACAAAATAAATTCAATAATCAAAGTGTTGTCATTTGTGCCCAAGCAAAAGGTTATGCCGTGTACAGCAAAAGGTTATTACAGGCAGAATACGTCTCGGATCTACACCTGGCTAGCAGTTTGAGTTGCAGCTCAACGCCACCTCCTAGCCTTTTTTTTTCTGGGAGGTTTCGGGAATGCATGATGCACATGCGCCACTAGCAGCCTGCGTGACTACTGTGAGACTCGCAAACCCACTAAACCCGGATTCCTCCCCACCCCCAGGCTCGGTATTACTTTGGCATTACATCGAAGTACTACCACATTCTAGCCTGTCAGCGGGCTAGATGGCTTTCTTAGCCGCTTACTTAGTTATAAAACACTGTGAAACTCGTTTCTGGCACTTACAAACTCTAGATATATATCCATAACCGGCCCCATGCTCGGCAACTTTGGACTTATTGGAGGGCTAGGTTCAGCGGGGAGACTGACGTACAATTGGCTCTTATATAAGCTGGGTGTCTATGTAAATGAAATCTATATCTCAACGAAAACAGACATTTCAGTTATATTATTTTACGTGCCGTTAGGGACACTACTGAAGAACAATTTTATTCATTTATATCATGTAGCCACCATCAGCTGCAATTACACTTTCCGTTCTGGCGCGAAAACGCCCACTGGCCTTTGTCAAAATCTAAGTCACGACAATATAGAATAGCAATCAAATATCAACGGTTATAAAAGTTATCAACAAAAATCACGACATGACGGAATAACAAAATAGAAGCAAAATATCAACGAGAATCGGAATTATTACCAAAACTCGCGAATAGACAAAGTATCAACGACAGTAGAAATCAGCCAGCCATCAGGAAGATTCAACGAGCCTGACGGCGTGGTGCATTCGTCTCCGTCTCGCGACCAGAGGAAACATGTAGGTGCGCGGCTTTGAGACCCATCTTTAGACAATTTGTATTTCTGGGGGGTTTATCTATGAAACAATGCGAAAGCAGTCCTGTGGACGTTAAACCTTAGCTTAAGGTCAGCTCGAAAAGTTTAAAACCCCAAATTGTTAACGGCAATAGCAAATATCACTAAAGGCCCCGGTAAATTAAAATATTAGCGACTATAGGAATTATCAACAAGAATCACAGCGAAATAAAATAGTCAGTGATAATTATTGTGACATATCAACAAAATTCACAGCTGCGGCAATAAAAATGATCAACAACAATC
The DNA here is from genome assembly GCA_003439945.1 of Dermanyssus gallinae. Lineage (NCBI taxonomy): Eukaryota > Metazoa > Arthropoda > Arachnida > Mesostigmata > Dermanyssidae > Dermanyssus > Dermanyssus gallinae. The sequence goes on from QVRM01000549.1 coordinate 89,805, forward strand.
ACGGCAAAACAAAAGAGCGGCAAAGATCAAAGACAATAGGAATTATCAATAAAAATCACGCCAATTCGCTACAGCAGTAAAATATCAACGACAATACGAGTTATCAGCTAACGTTATGGCGTTTGCATGCATTCAGGATTTCTGAATGTTGCCTTTGAGCTGCCCTGTGACCGGCAACTTTGGGCTCAATAGAAAGCCTGTTTCAGTCGGCAGCACTGACGTTCAATTGGACCCCATACAAAACTGGGTAGAAATGCCAGTAGCCCGCGCACACTGCAATCTCCACAAATGTAGCAGAGCTTTACAATCTCAAAATATTGATTGTCAACAAAAGTCATATACAGTCTCAATTAAAGTAGCGGAGTACGATCACCCTCGCCCCCCACGACAAAAACAAGTAGCAACATTCACAACGTATTCTGCAATGATAAACAAACAAGGTGTTTGTCACAGCTTAATAATTCAACTATGTATCTCTAGTCTTAATCATAGACTTTACTATTCTATTTAATCTTGCCTAATCCTACTTTGCAAGTTCCAACTACTGTAATACCGTTTACACGTTACCCGTCTTCGCTAAAAAGTGGAGCCATGGCTGATACAACGTTTAGGGTATATTTACTAAATATTCAAAGTTTAAACAAAAATTTGAAGCGTGTGTTGGCAAAGCTTTTTAAGCCACCGGATTACGACGCTTTGGTCTTTACGGAAACGTGGGTCCGCCAGAGCAAGATTGATGACGCAAGAGAAGATGCCTTAAGGAAATATGGCTACTCCCGGTACTTCTCGCCAGAAAGTAAAAGCAGAGCCGGGTAGAGTGGCAATATTTGTTAAGAGCAAATATAAATGTAAACAAGTACCTGTGTGTACGGAAAGACCGGATATATGTATAGTATCAACATTGATAAAAAACACAACTATTCAACTTATAGGCATATACCGATCACGGAAGCATTGCACACCAAGAAAATTCATTGAAAAGCTACCTGATATTTGCAAAGCCAGTGAATCAGAGAACAAATTTATTCTCACCGATGCTAATATTGATGTTCGCAAGACAACAGCAACAAGCCAAAAATATCTTAAGACATTAGAAAATGAGGGTTTTACATATTTGAAGACAGGACCAACAAGGGACACAGGTAAATCTCTTACCACTATTGATCATGTACACGCCAAAGTCAGCAAAAGTGTTATATGTAAAGTCGCAACGTCTCCTTTAGAGGGACTAGATCACCATGAGATCATCCTGGATGTAAAGATATATACTTAAGCCATGGATTACACCCAAAATGGCTTTGCATTTTTGATCTAATTGATTACAATAAAAAAAATGATTTTTTTTATTCTAATTTTTGTGTTGGCCGCGGCCAAAACGGGCCAAGTGCCAGGAAGAGGCGGCTGATAGTTGCGTATGGCTGAAAGAGTCCTGTGATTGTTCCTGTTGTCGTTTTTGTGGTGATTTCTGTCGTCATCCTTACGAGCTGCCCCAGACGAATAAAGTTTCTCGCTGCACGACCATCTTCCCGCTCTAGCTAACCACGTGCAGACGATTCGATGACACAACAACTCAAGCCATGAATTGCAAACAAAAATGGTTTTGAAACTTTGATTTAATTGATTTAAAAAATCTATTTTGAAATTTTAATTTAATGGGATACAAACAGAAAAAATGTTGAAGTTTTGATTTGATGGATTACAAAAAAAGTTTTGAAATTCTGACTTGATGAATTACAAACAAATTGTTTTGAAGTTTTGTCCAACCGAGAGTTCATGCCGTTTTTTGCATCAAGCGAGAACGCGAATTTGTAAGAACATGCGGATCTAGATTGTCATCGAAATAGACGGCTTTTCTAAACAGCTGCCATAATTATACAGGGCAGCTAAGACCGGACTAAACCGTTTCGCAATTCATACCTAAATGAAAACAGACATTTCAGTTATATTTTTTTACGTGCCATTGGGGACACTCCTGAGAAACATTTTTGATCATTTATTTCATGTAGCCACCATCAGCGTCAATTACACTTTCCGTTCTGGCGCCCACAGGTCTTTGTCAAAATTAGCAGATTGAGATTCTTGAACGATTTGACAATGGCTCTGCGTAGTGCTTCTGTGTTTGCATGTCGAGACTTGCTAGACTCTCGCTCAATAACGCTTCATACATAGGAATACAGGTGATTCTTTTAAATCCAGTGATGTTGATGAGTTCGGCTGGTTGATGTCCGGCACGAAGCGATTAGATAACGGTTGCTCCTCGGTCATATTCTAGACTCAGGTTGCGCCGGCCGTTCATAATGACAGTGTGTTTTTTTTTCTATTGTGAGTGGGCTATCTGCTCACGCAAACCGAAATTAATTAACGCATTCCGCTTATGCAGGGTAGCCTGCCAAAATCTGTAAAACGCCTTGAAACTCGTTTGCGACACTCATAAACGCTGTATAATGTCCCGTGCTCAGCAAGTTTGGATTCAAGGAAGGCCATGGTTCATTTTGATTGGCCCTTGTCAACCAACAGAGTTTTATCAATATCGACAATATGAATTGTCATTAAAAGTCAAGACAAACCAAAATAATAACGGGGATAGGAAGTATCAACAAAAATCATGGCAAGAGTAGTACAAATGTGGCAATTATCACATGCAAGACCAAACCGAAGGTGAAAAGCACCGAAAATATCCGGATCTCCAATCTCTCGTCTGACTTGTTTAACTTTATTTTCCCATTGCGAGATGAAGGTCTCAAATGGTACTGTACCTTTTATTTATTTTTTTAATTATTTATTTGTCTTCAATCTCAGTCGATTTATCTCAACAACTGGTGCACGGCCCGATATTAGGTAGACAAAGCGGCTCCTTACCCCTATTTACAGACAATGTACTCGTTTCATGTACATTGTGCAACAGCTTTAAGGCAGACAAAGTTTGCCCGAGTGTGGTGTCCCCATACTCTGTCGAGATAATACATCAGATTTGGAACAATATATGTTGTCGGGATGTGCTTGTGTATTCGTTGCATCTCTATAGTTAGGGTAGTATTTGAATGATCTAATCCCCGTCTAGAAGACTGTGCTGCGACTTATTTTATGCCAATTGTCCTGATGTTAGCAAATGTGTGGTCTATCGTGGTGGAACCTTTACTCGTTTTGATTGTTGCTCCTGTCTCTAAAAGTGCAAAACCTTTCTCTGCCAATGCTTTTAGATAGCTTTAGCTAGTTATTGTTGTCTTGCTGACATCAATATTGGCACCTGTGAAGGTAATTCCGTTTAGTAATTCACTGACTCTGCATGTGTTGCCTAGCTTATGAATGAAGTATCTCAGCGTGCAATAAATCTTGTTTAGAGGTCGGTAAATACTTATAAATTGAAGGGTTGTGTTGCGACTACTGTGTGAATTGTCCCTAACCTTGGCGAGTATGTGCACACCATTGTAACATATATATGAATATATGGAAATTCTATTATTACATCACAGATTCAAACCTGGCTCGTTTGTTTGTTTTAGAGTTTCAATATTATTCATTTAAAAAGCTTATTTTAAGGATCTGCATGTTTTGAATTTATTTAAATTGTATTAGAGGATTTGCATTTGCAATTATTTAAAATCTTTTGAGGACCTCCAAAAATTTGGATACTTTGCTTGTATTTTGTTATTCCCTCATGTCGTGATTTTCGTTGATAACTTTTATAACCGTTGATGTTTGATTGCTATTCTATATTGTCGTGACTTTTGTTGAAAATCCCTATTGCGCTTGGTTCTTTGCTGCTATTTTGTCTTACCGTGACTTTTAATGATAATTCGTATTGCCGTTCATAATTTGTATTTAAAAACTTTTTGCGCTGCCCTCAGCAAAGATCACGGAACGGCTTTTCCCTTTGCCTCATAGACGAAGGCGAATACATTACGCCACTGTGCTCGTTGGTATTTGGACGTGACTTTTGTTGATAATCACAACTGGCATTGATATTTTGTTGCTATTTTGTCTTGCCGTGCTTTTGGGCGAAAGAAGCCCATGCCAGGGAAGGAAACGAGAATACATGAAATATCAATTAAATTCACGGAATGTTCAAACGTTCCTGTCAATATGAGTTATCAACACAATCACGACAATACAAAATAGCAGCAAAGTATCAACGAACAATAGGAATTATCAACAAAAGTTAACGGTAAAAGAAAGTATCAACAAAAGTCACGGAATAACAATATAGAAGCGGAATATTAAAGACAATTTGAATTATTATCAAAAGTCACGACAAGACAATGCGAAATTAAGCAATGCGAAAAGCAGTTTCGTGAACTTTGCTGAGGGGCAGCGCAAAACGCTTATAAATACAAACTATCAGTAACGGTAATACGAATTATCATTAAAAGTCACGGTAAGACAAAATACATAGCAGCGAAGTACCAAGCGCAATAGGGATTATCAACATAAGTCACGACAAGATAGAATAGCAATCAAATATCAACGGTTGTAAAAGTTATCAACAAAAATACGACATGACGAAATAACAAAATAGCAGCAAAATATCAACGACAATCGGAATTATTACCAAAACTCGCGAATAGACAAAGTATCAACGACAGTAGAAATCAGCCAGCCTCAACGAGCCCGACGGCGTGGTGCATTCCACTCCGCCTCGCGACCAGAGGAAACACGTAATTGCGCGGCTTCGAGACCCATCTTTGGACAATTTGTATCTCTGAGTGGTTTATCTATGAAACAACGCGAAAGCAGTCCTGTGGACGTTAAACCTTAGCTTAAGGTCAGCTCGAAAAGTTTAAAAACCTAAATTGTTACCGGCAACAGGAAATATCAACAAAAGGCAAGACAAAATAGCGACTAAATGGGAATTATCAAGAAAAGTCATAGCAAGTTAAAATCTCAACGGCAATAGCAATTATCACTAAAAGCCTCGGTAAATTAAAATATTAGCAACAATTGGAATTATCAACAAGAATCACGACGAAATATAATAGCAGCAAAATATCAGTAATAATTAGACATATCAACAAAACTCACAGCAGCGGCAATAAAAATAATCAACAATAATCACAGAAAAACAAAAGAGCGACAAAGATCAAAGACAATAGGAATTATTAATAAAAGTCTCGGCAAGACAGAACATCAGTAAAATATCAACGGCAATAGGAGTTATCAGCCAACGTTATGGCGTATGCATGCCTTCAGGAACTCTAAATGTTGCCTATGAGCTGCCCTGTGACCGGCAACTTTGGACTCAAGAGAAGGCCTGTTTCAGTCGACAGTACTGACGTCCAATTGGACTTCATACAAAACTGGGTAGAAATGCCAGTAGCCCGTGCACACTGCAATCTCCACAAATGTAGCAGAGCTTTACAATCTCAAAATATTGATTGTCAACAAAAGTCATATACAGTCTCAATTAAAGTAGCGGAGTACGACCACCCTCGTCTCTCATGACAACAACAAGTAGCAAAAATCACAACGTATTCTGCAATGATAAAATGATTCCTAAATTCGGGTCTCATTGCCGACGCAATGGCGTCGTGGACGTCATAGACGACGAGGGTTACAAAACAAAAGGTTTCTATCATTGGACTAAGCATGACGTAGTGACGGCGATCATGATGAAGAGAATTGATCGCGCTGCGTTAAAATGCCGTAATTATGGCTCTCTAGAACTCTCTCTTTCTCACTCATTCCCGCTCACTCCTGAAGAAGGAGGTGCAGGTGTCACATAAAGCGAGCGAACGAACAAAGTGTTTGTCATAGCTTAATAGTTCCACTATGTATCTCTAGTCTTAATCATAGACCTTAGTATTCTATTTAATTGTGCCCAATCCCACTTTGCAAGTTCCAACTACTGTAATACCGTTTACACTTTGCCCGTCTTCGCTAAAGAGTGGAGCCATGACCGATACAACGTTTAGTGTATATTTACTTAATGTTCGAAGTTTAAACAAAAATTTAAACCTAGTGTTGAATAAGCTACCTGAGCCACTCCAAAGCTACGACGCTTTGGTCTTCACGGAAACGTGGGTTCGTCAGAGCAAATTGTGTGACCTTAGCATCGATGGCTACTCCGAGTACTTCTCGCCAGAAAGTAAGAGCAGAGCCGGTGGAGTGGCAATTTATGTTAAAAGCAAATATAAGTGTAAACAAGTACCTGTGTGTATGGAAAAACCGGATATATGTATTGTATCAACATTGATAAAAAACACAACTATTCAACTTGTAGGCATATACCGATCACGGAAGCATTGCTCACTAGGAGAATTCATTGAAAAGCTACCTGATATTTGCAAAGCCAGTGAATCAGAGAACAAATTTATTCTCACAGATGCTAATATTGATGTTGGCAAGACAACAGCAACAAGCCAAAAATATCTAAAGGCATTAGAAAATGAGGGTTTTACATATTTGAAGACAGGACCAACAAGGGTCACAGGTAAATCTGTTACCACTATTGATCATGTACACGCCAAAGTCAGCAAACGTGTTATATGTAAAGTCGCAACGTCTCTTTTAGAGGGACTAGATCACCATGCGATCATCCTGGATATAAAGATATATACTTAAGCCATGGATTACAAACCAAAATGGCTTTGTAATTTTGATGTAATTGATTACAAACAAAAATGTTTTGGCTCTTTTAAATTGTTATTCTTGTGTTGGCCGCGGCGAAAAACGGGCTAAGTGCGAGGAAGAGGCGGCTGATAGTTGCGTATGGCAGGAAGAGTCATGTGATTGTTCCTGTTGCCGCCATCCTTACGAGCTGCCCCAGACGAATAAAGTTTCTCGCTGCACGACCATCTTCCCGCTCTAGCTGACCACGTGCAGACGATTCGATGACACAACAACAACAACCTAAGCCATAGATTGCCAACAAAAAATGGTTTTGAAACTTTGATATAATTGATTACAAAAAAATATGTTTTGAATTTTTGATTTGATGGGATACAAGCAAAATTGTTTTGAAGTTTTAATGTGATGGATTACAAACAAAAATGTTTTGAAATGTTGACTTAATGGATAACAAACACAATTGTTTTGAAGTTTTGAACCAAGAGTTTATGCCGTTTTTTGCATCAAGCGAAAACGCGAATTTGTAAGAACATGCGGATCTAGACTGTCAGCGAAATAGGTGTTTTTTCTAAACCTCTGCCTTATTTTTATAGGGCAGCTAAATCCGATCTTTTTTTCGAGTGTTGCACCACTAAGCCCTGTCTCTGTAGCGTCGGGCACTATCGTATAACGTTGCTATTTCAAATCCAGTGATGTTGATGATTTCGGCTGGTCGATGTCCGGCACGGAGCGATTAGATAACGGTTGTTCCTCGGTCACATTCTAGACCCAGGTTGCGCCGGCCGTCCATGATGACAATATGTTTTTGTTCTATTGTGAGTGGGCTGACTGCTCACGCAAACCGAAATGAATTAACGCATTCCGCCAATGCAGGGTAACCCGTCAAAATCTGTAAAACGCATTAAAACTCGTTTGCGACAGTCATAAACGCTGGATAATGTCCCGTGCTCGGCAAGTTTGGATTCAAGGAAGGCCAAGGTTCATTTTGATTGGCCCTTGCTTAAGCAGGGGAAGAAACACGAAGTACGTGTAGGGCGTGCGGCGAATGAAGCCCATGCAGAGGAAGACAAGAATCAAAGGAAAAAAATTGGCGACGGGACCAGGAAGAGACGTGCGCGATGAGAGTGCCTTCTGGTGGCAGGTTGCTCAACTAACCAACAGAGTTCTATCAATATCGACAATATGAACGACACTGTTTTTACTGTACATTGAGAAGGTGGCACGACATGTGTATGAATTGGTTTTAAAATGGTATACGCTAGAGGTGATTATATAGTATCCCTCCGACCGTGTGTCCTGTTGTTGGCAGACGACATGGTGATTTTAGGGGAAGGTGTTGACCAAATGCAAAAAATTCTAACAAAATGCGGAGAAACGGCAAAGAATATTGGACAGGAGTTCAACAAAAATAATTGTGTAAATGTAATATTTTCCGGGGACATCAGAGAGATGCCGCTACAGATACAGGGAAAAGAAATAGAATACAAAAACGCATACAATTACTTGGGGGTTATAATATAAAACAGTCCAGATATTTTTAAAGCTGAGCATGCAATAAGAAGAGAACAAGCTGAAAATCGACAAAAGATTATAAAAAAGAAGGCTTTGTGGAGTTGCAATAGATTAATGGTGGTTAAAGAGCTTTGGAAAAGCATGTTTGTGCCAATAGTGACGTACGCTAACGCTATTGTGAGTTTAGACGCAAGCATGGTAAACAGATTGGACACAATACAACGTGCAGTTGGCCGACATGCAATGCAATGTAGGTATACATGTGCAGCACAATTTATCGAAGGGGCATTCGAAGTCTCCAGCTTCTGGGCAAGGGAAGCACAAGCTTGGATATTGATTTAATTGATCACAAAAACAATCTGTTTTAAATTTTTGATTTGATGGGATACAAACAAAATTGTTTTGAAGTTTTGATTGGATAGATTACAAACAAAATTGTTTTGAAATTTTGACTTGATGGATAACAAACACAATTGTTTTGAAGTTTTGTCCAACCAAGAGTCCATGCCATTTTTTGCATGAAGCGAAAACGCGAATTTGTAAGAACATGCGGATCTTGACTGTCAGCGAAGTAGGTGGCTTTCCTAAACCGCTGCCTTAATTATACAGGGCAGCTAAATCCGGTCTTTCTTCCAAGTGCTGCACCACTTAGCCCTGTCTCTGTAGCGTCGGGCATTATCGTAGACCGTTGCTATTTTAAATCCAGTGATGTTGATGATTTCGGCTGTTCGATATCCGGCACGAAGCGATTGGATAACGGTTGCTCCTCGGTCACATTCTAGACCCAGGTTGCGCCGGCCGTCCATGATGACAATGTGTTTTTGTTCTATTGTGAGTGGGCTGACTGCTCACGCAAACCGAAATGAATTATACTACTATTACATATTAGCCTTTGATGGCTTTGAGGAGCTGTGAACCTCTGTACAAATGTAAACCACTCATGGGAATAATAAAACCTATCTATCTATTAACGCATTCCGCCTATGCAAGGTAGCCCGCCAAAATCTGTAAAACGCCTTGCAACTCGTTTGCGACACTCATAAACGCTGGATAATGTGCCGTGCTCGGCAAGTTTGGATTCATGGAAGGCCATGGTTCATTTTGATTGGCCCTTGTTTAAACTGAGTAGAAACACGAAGAACGTGTAGGACGTGCAGCGAACGAAGTCCATGCAGAGGAAGACAAGGATCGAAGAAAATAAATTGGCAACGGGACCAGGAAGAGACGTGCGCGATGAGAGTGCCTTCTGGTGACAGGTTGCTCAACTAACCAACAGAGTTGTATCAATATTGACAATATGAACGACACTGTTTTTACTGTACATTGGGGAGGTGGTACGACATGTGTTTGAATCGAATCTTGGTTTTAAAATGGTATACGCTAGAGATGATGATATAGTATCCGACCGTGTGTCCCGTTGTTTGCAGACAACATGGTGATTTTAGCGGAAGGTGTTGACCAAGTGCAAAAAAATCTAACAATATGCGGAGAAACGGCAAAAAATATTGGACAGGAGTTCAACGAAAATAAATGTGCAAATGTAATATTTTCCGAGGATATCAGAGAGATGTCGCTACAGATACAGGGAAAAGAAATATGATACAAAAACGCATACAGATAGTTGGGGGTTATAATAGACTATAGAATATAACAGTCCAGATAGTTTTAAAGCTGAGCATGCAATAAGAAGAGAACGAGCTGAAAATAGACAAAATATTGTAAGAAAGAAGGCTTTGTGGAGTTGCAATAGATTAATGATGGTTAAAGAGCTTTGGAAAAGCATGTTTGTGCCAACAGTGACGTACGCTAACGCTATTGTGAGTTTAGACGCAAGCATGGTAAACAGATTGGACACAATACAACGTGCAGTTGGCCGACATGCAATGCAATGTAGGTAAACATGTGCAGCACAATTTATCGAAGGGGAATTCGGAGTCTCCAGCTTCTGGGCAAGGAAAGCACAAGCTAGGATATCGTATGTAAGCCGTCTAAAAAACATAGCCGCAAGTGAGGAAGAACAAACCCGGGCGGCCGAATTGCTCACAGCAAAACTAAGCGAAAAAATACAAGCAAATGGAATAGGCGGCTTAAGTTCCTTGAACGCACATTTAAGTGCAATACGGTGGATTTTAAAGAACACGAGGTGATAACAGATAAACAGATAACCAAAGATGTGAAGAAAAAATTGACAGCGTCATCAGCGTCCGGACTGGTCGCTGATGGTAGGGCCGGTACGCTCAACACCCGACTACTGGCGGCCAGATACTCGGAAATTGAGAGCGTTTTATGTAGAGCGTGTGTTATAGAAGAAGAATCCATCGGACATATCGTGCTGAAGGTCGACGAGCTAAGAGTAGTGAGAACAGTGTCTATGGCCGAGGCATTAGGTTTCGGTGATAAACCATTATGGCAAGTGATAAATGAAACCAAACGCAGGCTAGGGAAATGGCACAGATTGTAAAGAACTATGGGAAGACGCCCCGCTTAAACAAACTATTGTGTAATTAGGTAGTAATATAACCATCGTGATAATCCAATAATTATTATGAATGCACTACAGACTAAAATATTTGTTAAAATACATATAATGATACCATAGCAATTATATACAACTATATACGAAGCCAGCAGCACACTCATTAGCCCCTTCGATGGTCGGTGCAGCAGCGATCCAGGCAGGCCATGCATCCAGGTTAGCAGAGGCTAACAAATGTAGAAAATACTCTGACGTTGGTTATCCGCATCAATTTTGTCCGTTGGCGTTTGAAACAATGGGAAGACCAGGCCCGCTTACACTGAATTTGATTCAGCGCGTGGGCAGATGTCTTAACCTTTCCACGGGAGACTCGAGAGCATCGACATTTTTGCGTCAGAGGCTGTCGCTCGACATTCAACGAGGAAACGCAGCATCTGTTCAGGGGATATTGTCGAAGTGGGCTAATCCTGGGTTAGAGAACCCGTGACTACACGTTCACGCGGAGACAATTGGCAACGGAACCAGGAAGAGACGTGCGCGATGAGAGTGCCTTCTGGTGACAGGTTGCTCAACTAACCAACAGAGTTGTATCAATATTGACAATATGAACGACACTGTTTTTACTGTACATTGGGGAGGTGGTACGACATGTGTTTGAATCGAATCTTGGTTTTAAAATGGTATACGCTAGAGATGATGATATAGTATCCGACCGTGTGTCCCGTTGTTTGCAGACAACATGGTGATTTTAGCGGAAGGTGTTGACCAAGTGCAAAAAAATCTAACAATATGCGGAGAAACGGCAAAAAATATTGGACAGGAGTTCAACGAAAATAAATGTGCAAATGTAATATTTTCCGAGGATATCAGAGAGATGTCGCTACAGATACAGGGAAAAGAAATATGATACAAAAACGCATACAGATAGTTGGGGGTTATAATAGACTATAGAATATAACAGTCCAGATAGTTTTAAAGCTGAGCATGCAATAAGAAGAGAACGAGCTGAAAATAGAAAAAATATTGTAAGAAAGAAGGCTTTGTGGAGTTGCAATAGATTAATGATGGTTAAAGAGCTTTGGAAAAGCATGTTTGTGCCAACAGTGACGTACGCTAACGCTATTGTGAGTTTAGACGCAAGCATGGTAAACAGATTGGACACAATACAACGTGCAGTTGGCCGACATGCAATGCAATGTAGGTAAACATGTGCAGCACAATTTATCGAAGGGGAATTCGGAGTCTCCAGCTTCTGGGCAAGGAAAGCACAAGCTAGGATATCGTATGTAAGCCGTCTAAAAAACATAGCCGCAAGTGAGGAAGAACAAACCCGGGCGGCCGAATTGCTCACAGCAAAACTAAGCGAAAAAATACAAGCAAATGGAATAGGCGGCTTAAGTTCCTTGAACGCACATTTAAGTGCAATACGGTGGATTTTAAAGAACACGAGGTGATAACAGATAAACAGATAACCAAAGATGTGAAGAAAAAATTGACAGCGTCATCAGCGTCCGGACTGGTCGCTGATGGTAGGGCCGGTACGCTCAACACCCGACTACTGGCGGCCAGATACTCGGAAATTGAGAGCGTTTTATGTAGAGCGTGTGTTATAGAAGAAGAATCCATCGGACATATCGTGCTGAAGGTCGACGAGCTAAGAGTAGTGAGAACAGTGTCTATGGCCGAGGCATTAGGTTTCGGTGATAAACCATTATGGCAAGTGATAAATGAAACCAAACGCAGGCTAGGGAAATGGCACAGATTGTAAAGAACTATGGGAAGACGCCCCGCTTAAACAAACTATTGTGTAATTAGGTAGTAATATAACCATCGTGATAATCCAATAATTATTATGAATGCACTACAGACTAAAATATTTGTTAAAATACATATAATGATACCATAGCAATTATATACAACTATATACGAAGCCAGCAGCACACTCATTAGCCCCTTCGATGGTCGGTGCAGCAGCGATCCAGGCAGGCCATGCATCCAGGTTAGCAGAGGCTAACAAATGTAGAAAATACTCTGACGTTGGTTATCCGCATCAATTTTGTCCGTTGGCGTTTGAAACAATGGGAAGACCAGGCCCGCTTACACTGAATTTGATTCAGCGCGTGGGCAGATGTCTTAACCTTTCCACGGGAGACTCGAGAGCATCGACATTTTTGCGTCAGAGGCTGTCGCTCGACATTCAACGAGGAAACGCAGCATCTGTTCAGGGGATATTGTCGAAGTGGGCTAATCCTGGGTTAGAGAACCCGTGACTACACGTTCACGCGGAGACAATTGTTCACTCGAAAGTGCTAACATAAAAACGTATATAAATAAATGAAATTATTTATTCATATATATATATATATATATATATATATATATATATATATATATATATATATATATATATATATATATATATATATATATATATTATTTGTCATTAAAGGTCAAACCAAAATATCAACGGGAATAGGAATTATTAACAAAAATCATGGCAAGACAAAATAGCAGCAAAACATCAACGCCAGTAGAAGTTATCAACAACAGTCACGACAAGACAGATATCAACAAGAATAGGAATTATCAGAAAAAGTCACGGTATGAGAGATAAAGCAGCAAATGCGGCCGACGGGGACGGAGTCAACAAAAACGATGGTCGAGCGCCTTTTGCTGGGAAGAGAAGCGTTACAGAGGACAACCTTCTTCTGCAAAGCGGGCCGTTTCACGATGAGTTCTTGCTTCAGGCAGTCCAACAGTCTTGCATAATATTCTCCCGTGATCGTTTTACCGCTCTCAAGGTAGTCGACCAGAATGATTCCACGTTGGTCCCAAAAAACCCTAGCTATCATCTTTCCGGCCGATGCCGTTGTCCGCACCCTCTTTGGAGGTCCTTCACCAGGTGCACACCATTGACAAGATGCTTCTTGGGTCTCGGGAGATAGTGATGGACCCAGCTTTCATCGACGGTCACGAATCTGCGCCAAAAATCCGACGGATTTTTCGACATTATGGCCAAATTTCGCTGTGAAGCGGAAACACGCGCGTCTTTTTGGCCTTGGTTGAGCAAATGCGGCACCCATTTTGCTCTGAGCTTTTTCATCTTAAAGTTTTCGTGCAGGATGAGATGCAATCTACCCAAACTGATCCCCAAGGCCTCCGCTATCTCCCTAATGTTCACTCGCTTATCTGCGGCAAAGATTTTCCGCACTTTTTCCACGTTTTCCTCATCAGTTGCCGTTTTTGGGCGTCCTGAACGTAGTTCATCCTCGGTGCTCCTGCGACCTCTTTTAAACTCATTAATCCAGTCGGAAACAGTGGCAAAACATGGCGCAGAGTCACCGTACACCTCGTCTAACTCAGTTTTCACTTGGGTCGCATTCCAACCTTTGAAATAAAAATGCTTGATAACCACTCGAAACTCTTTTTTCTCAATTTTTTCAAAATCACGCCGATACGTTGCACGGGAAAGCGATCAAACGAAATCGCAACGGCCAATCACCATCATATTTTGACTGCTAGCATTCGAAAAATTGCCGTTTCCAATAGCAAACTCGAAAAAAAAATCGAATTCTGAAAAGCTCATTTTAAGAACTTGTTGAACTACCTGTATTTGCAATCGATATAGACAGAAGGTAGTCGACCGTTGTAAATGCATCTATTAAAAAACACAGTCCAGTGTGCGGTCATTGTGGCTGCCTGCTGCAGATGCTCCGCCACTTCTTGAACGGCGAAGTATTCGTCCAGTTGAGTTCAGATCCTCTTCTGACCAGACCGACATGAGAGTGGGCACTGCCCTTGGCACTGTGTCATGTGAGCTGAGGATTGATCTAAAGTGGCCATAGGGTATATCGCTTTCAATTGGACAGGTAGACCTCCCCTGCGAGGTGTTACGGAGCCACAAATTTGGATTTTGTTCGGTCTTTTGAAGCAGTCGAGTCTCCAGTTGTTGCTCGTGTTTCCTTTTAGCAATCCGCAGAGTTCGTCGGTAAATGGACCTCGTCGTTGCCAATGGAAGTCTCATTTCCGGCCTTATGCGTTCCAGCACCTTTGCTTGGTAGTGAATGGCCTTCGCTTGGTTACATTCCGGAGTCCACCAACTCTTTTCTTTTCTCCATTTCACATGCTCTGCGCATGCTTTGAGTGCTCGGGTGAGCAGCCTTTTGTGCGCACTTCGTAATTTTCTCTATTAGTGTGAACGTGTCCTCAACTGCTGCTGGCTTCACATACATGGCAATCAAATACAATCGTCGACCTTTCATAACCACGCAGTTGTCTTCTGACAGAAGTAGTTTCATGTGTCTATTGCAGAAAACTGACACACCTCCACTGGGACGGCCCAAAGAACTAGATCGAGATGCGAGACAGTTTGCTGCATAATATCCTTGGACTTTGGGGGGCGTCAGACACCACGTCTCCGTAAGCACCAGAACGTCGATTCCGTTTAATGCTAAAGTTGGCATAAGATCTAACGATTTGTCAGGACCTTTGCAGTTCCACTGAATTATTCTCAGTGTGTCCGTTGGCGACCCACTAAGTTCAATAGGTCTGCTACCATATTGTATAGTTTCGGCTTCTGCGGTGGCCGGGTGTACCGGCGTAGTTCGCCGCGATCGGTCTGTTGGCCCGACGCCCTTCCAAAGGGGTCGACTACCATTCGCGTGGAGACAGTGCGTTATGGCACTTATTTCAAAGGACAAGGGACCGCGGACAGATCTCTCTTCTTGACGGCGCATTGCCAAGAAAATAATTGCGCTTACAAACTGCTTGCAAGCCTCCTAGCCGCTCGTCTAACATCGTTCGTCGAATACAAAAAGGCATTACCAGACGAACCACATGGCTTTCGTGCGCAGAAGTCAACACTAACTGTAAGTGCAATCCTCCTTGCAGATATAAAGCAAACCCTGTCATAAAAGGGACTGTTTTTATACAGCGTATTTGTGGATTTCTGAGCCACGTTTGATTTACCAACACGTTTACAGACCCGACACCCAGCTGTCAAGATAATTATGTATGCCGACGATCTAGTACTCTACAGTAGCAGCAGATACCATCTGCAAAAGGCGCTGGCCACTTTGTCGGCGCACCTAAACGTAGTAGGCCTTGAAATAAATATGCAGAAGACAAAAGCTATGAAGTTCAGGCACGCGGGCAGGCTGGCCGTGACCGATACACTTAGGTTAAATGGACAAGACCTGAACAATGTAAATAAGTTCACATATCTCGGTATCACAGTGACCTCCTCAGCCAAGATCTTCGCTGCACATATAGACGAGAGGTCTCGAAAAGCCTTGATTGCGGCGACAACCCTTAAGAAGCTCGTAAAAATAGTTCGATCGTAGTAGCCCAGATGCTCTCATTTAAGGCAGCTCTATTTGTGTATATATGCAAATAGCGCCAATTGCATCAGCTTGTATGGGCAAAACTAAGCTCGACTCAACTTGGTGCTCTCGGTCGAGTGAAACCAGTTTATTTGAAGCGGGTACTAGGTTTACACACATCAGCATACAACAGCCTCACGTATTTGCTGTGTGATGCTCCACTATTCGTGGAACAGATCAAAAAACAGTTTGCGCTTCCAGACACCCCTGCATACGGCGATATGAAGAGAAAATGGCAGAGATCGACCTACACCTTTATATGACAGATGCAATGGTTAGGTCAGAATGGAAGGGCGGCACGAGCACGACAATTCGTTACAGGAACGTGCGGGACTCAGAAAACATATACCTATAAGTATCCAAGTAAAAATTAAAGGCAGTATTCACGAGTGAAGGGCAAAGAAAGATTCAAGGAGGAAGCTTAACGGCGAGATCCTTTTACAAGAATTTAGCAGGGTACCGTTGGTGCCAGGGGGGGCAATCCAGGTAGATTCTTATAAACGCAGTCTGGTAGGCTTATTGACATGGTGGCTAAGCCAGCCAGTAGATGATGTTCCGTAGAGACGGGCGGGCTAGTCAAACATTTCAGGAGAATTTTGACCAAGTCGGACACAACTGCGATAGCACCGCTAGAATACGAAGGCCCATGGGGCCAGACAACAGAGGAAGCGAGTGTCTAGATAAGGAGGGCAATCTCACTTGGGGAAGTGATACAAGCAACTGACAGAGTGCCACAGGAAAAAGCCCATGGGAAAGACTTGATAACGAATGAACACATGAAAGATACCCCGATGATCGCACCATGCTGGCAAGCCGTATTTAATGAATGTCTAGACAAGGGAGAATTTTCAGAGGCCTGGAGGAATGCGGCGTTAATAGCCATTCCAAAAGGCAAGGAAGTAGAAACTGAAACAGAGGCGTGGAGGGGAATGCCAATAAAAAGCTGCCCGTATAAGATATGCTCGAGAATATTAACTATGAGACTGGGGTCTTTCCAGGAGGAGCGGGAGTAATACAGGAGGAGCAACATGGATTTAGGAATGGAAAATCAACTCACTTATCAATTCAAGAGCTTCTGGGAGCAATCTGAGATTTGCTGTACTGACCAAGGTGTTGTATATATGCTGTGTGTGTAGACTTAAATGCAGCGTTTGACATACCCTCAAGGGATAAGATAGTTGAAAAGCTGACAAAAGGCGGGTTCTAAGATTGCTTATCAGTATCCTAAGATTGCTTATTAGTATCCTAAAACAAACCACGGTGCTGATTGACAGCGGTGTCGATATTGCGGGGAGGTGCCTCAAACTACAAGTGTCGCACAGGACGATGGACTAAGCCCACTACTGTTTCCCGTACTTCTGGGTAGACTACCAGAGCGGATAAAGACTGGCTGGACGAGAGTCGGCCAGAATCTTACGGTACGCTGATGATGTGGTCATGTTTGGCTGCAGTCTTTTCAGGGTGAAACAAGCCATGGATCGACTAGTTAAAATCATAGATGAGAAGGGTTTGAAGATTAATTGGGGAAAGTCAGAAGCTATGAGAGTTCCAACAAGTGTCCGCATGGCCAGAGGTGATGTGCTTCAAATCAGAGGAACAGAAATAAAGAAATTACATACCTAGACTTAACCTTATTAACAAGCGGTAGAAGCTTTCAATCATATATCTAAGAGAGGGTCAGGGAGGCAACCATCTGATTGCTTAGAAAGGCCACCATCTGATTGCTGAAATTGCTTTCCATTGCTGTTTTCAGGACACAGATAGCACCTATAGCCACATATGGTATTTGACTATATAGGTGAGAGTAGACGAATTGCTTTATTTGACAAGGTAAGATTTTTCTTTCCAAAGAGGGCTTTTGCTTTATCGAACACATGCAGGAACACACACAACACTGCACAGCGCGTAGAAACACTGGGTTTCCACCCGGCAGATTCCAGCCGAACAGCTGGTTTGCTGCCTATGTTGACACACTGTAGTAATGCACGAATCCACAAAACGCGAATATTTCGTCAGATTTGATGGCAGCAGTGTGCTGGTGGGCTGCACTGGGTCGACACTATGGTCTGTGCGGTTTTTTAGCAAATCTGGTTAGTGAACAAAACCGAGGAACCGAAAGCAAGCGAAGATGCGACCGTACGCAACGAAGAGCGTGGCTTATACGACGTATTTCATATCATTACTGATTTCGGATTATTTGATCAAATTTCGATTTCTTAATTTTTCAATTCCGCAACACTCATTCATTGCACCTGGCTTCTTGCGACTTTTTCCTATTCCCACGGGCCAAAAATAATTTGAAAAATCAATGTTTCATGAATATATAAAAAATAAAGAAAAAATGCAGGAGCAACTTAACTCGATTCGTCGTAAAACGTCTTTAAAAAATGCTTTAACGAGTGGGAAAGGAGATGGCACAAACGCACTGCAATGCATTGCAAATAAATATTCTTTTTATTTATTACAAATATTTATTTATACATTTTTACGTATCATAACTTTTTGATCCGCCGTCGTATATATATATATATATATATATATATATATATATATATAGGAAAATAAAAAGTGTTTTCAAGAGACAAAAATTGGTTTCGAGCATACAGTGACATTTTTTTATTAGTTTGCATTGGATGATTCTAGCGTTTTAAGAGGATGTCTTTATTTCAAGCCAAGCTGGATGTAAGTGCCACCAACGTAAGAGCATCACGCAGTTCCTACACCGCCACTCTTAATCGTTGTGACTGAGCCGAGTCGTACGCTTCGTTATGGGCAGCCGTCCTAGGCACGAAGAAGCCAACCTTTCAGTTCGCCTTCTTTTTGTCTATACGACTTTGGTCGTGAACGCCCTAGCAATGAGCACAAACCTTACCTCATGTCTGCAATGGTAAACAACAACGTTTAGACGAGACAATACATTATCCTCATTTTTTCCCATGTTAATTCTTGTGTTGGCCATTTCTGATTGACAATTGTTATCCGCGTTACTCGCACGAATACTGCTCAACCTAATTAACAGAACAGAGCTTGATTCAACACTGGGAAACGCACAATTTTTTCATTAGACCTATAGTTTTTCGGCGCATGCCCAAAAACGCCACGCTGATTGGCGAGCATCGATCTCTTTTGCTACTAAGCGAGTCGACGGCCATTCGTCTTCCTAATCAGCTACTAAAGCTACTTTAGCTTACTAACGTCGACATGCGAAAAACGGGCCCAGTGCCAGGGAGAGACATCTGAGAGTTGCGTATGGCTCGATAAGTCATGTGATTGTCGCTGTTGTCATTGTTGTGGTTATTTCTGCCGCCATCGTTAACGAGCTGCCCCAGACAAACAAAGTTTCTCGCTCCACCACCATCTTCCCGCCCTAGCTGATCACGTGCAGACGATTGGGTGACACAGCAACAAAAACAACAACCACAACAACAATAACGACGACAAACTCAGCAGCGATGAAATTACTCCTCTCAAATGCGGGCTACATTGACCATCATTGCAACGACGCGTATGTCATAGACGAAGAGGAATGCGAAACTAAGGGAGGCTTCGTTAGGTTTATCGTATAGTGATGACGTGGCAACCATGATGGCGAGACTTTGTCGCTCATTTAAAAAGCCGTGTGTGTGGTATTAGGCTAGAATTAAAAACATTTTTTAATGGTTGTTTTAAATCTTGACTACCCTCCGTCCCCTAAGGGCTTGGCACTTAACTTGAGGTATATCTTCAATGCACCGAGGGTCGGACATGTTAAGATATCTAGGGTTTCCCCAACAGTCATTATGGCAGCATGGCCGCTGACTCTCAGCGGTATGGGCTATCATCTATTCTCAATGAGCATCGCTCAAACAAAATTCGACCAATAACAAGGATGAAATCGGCGGCACCCCCGTAAATGACAAGCATGACTAGCGCTCTAGCTCCCTAGACCACGCCGCCACGTTATTATTTGGTAATAGACTACAGCGCCGGTAATAGGCTACAGCGCTACTAAAATTGCCAATTGTCTTCTTGGCCTCGATTGGCTAAAATGGGCCTTTTGTGCGTTGTGAATTATTAAAACGTTGACGACGGCGATCATGATAAAAATATGTGATGGTTACACCGACAGAAGTAGCAATAGTGATCAAACAAGCGACTTATGATAACAAAGGTGATTAGCTAACATTCGAGATAATTCAGTCTTTTTACTGGGCCAGTGTCTGAAGTAGTCGGATATATATATATATATATATATATATTATAAGACACGACTTTGAAGAATGAGGATATGATTAAAAAAAACAATCAAGAGCATGCAGGTTTAGTTAGTCAATAATATAATCTCCCCTTCTTTCAATGACGTTTTGCCAAGCCAAACAGATCAACCAACTTTTCGATCACTCCTCTATAAGAGTCTTGTTTTCTAAACACTAAGAAGTACTGTGCCTAATTTTAAAGGTCCTCAAAATATATGAAAAAAATGCAAGCAAATTCAAATGCCGAACAAGCCGGATTTGAAAATGTGATGTGTATATATATATATATCACAATGGTGTGCACATATAAGATAAAGACAATTGACACAGTTGTCGCAACACAATATTATTAAGGAATATCAGACAATATATCTAATCTAACACGCGTTCAAATTATCTTAAAACTAAAAAAAAAACTGAAAATAACAGTCCTCAGAAGATCAATTTCAAAAATAAAAATAGAGTAAAAACGACTCGGATTGAACCCTGAGAAAGAAAACCGAACGGTAAACACAAAACGGGCAGAGTGGCAATATAATAACAATAATAAAGGTACGCAAGTAGAGACAAGTGGAAAATGCAGACATGCGTATAATATCAGTATCGGTTGAGGACACAACGATTCAATTTATAATTATTTACCGATCTCCAAACAATATTTATTCCGCGCCAATACACTTCATTCATGAGCTAGACATGCGTATAAGCAAAACCAGTGAATCACCAGACGGAATCGGTTTTACAGGTGCTAATAATGTTGTCAGGCCCGGATAACCTAACAGCCCTTTGCGACAGACACCCTCGGCCCCACAAACTTGGACTGGCCAGGCTTTGCCGGCCTTCCGCTTCCCTGCACCACGCCAAGGGAAAAGTTATAGCCGCGGTTCAAAAAGTTTCATGGAGTTCCGCCGGGAATATTGACTTTATCAGACTCCGACTGTTTCAGTACTTACTTATCTTTAACCCTGATAGACACAGCGGGTCGGTTGATGGGCGCACTAGTCAAAGTCGTCGACGTACTTCTGTGGGTCGGCCCTCCATCTCTACTTTTTTTTTAGTGAGAGGGAAAAATGCTTTTACGCACACCCAAAGCAGGTAGTGTGGGACTCGATGCCGATGTTGTTGGCATATTACCTACTAAAAACCTCTCACCTAAATGGCCTCAGGAAAAGGCGAGGAGCTGGAACCATTATTTATTACCACTCCAACCTTAATACTACTTCAACCATCTATCCTGCTGCCTATAATCTTTAAGACGAGGCTGTCTCGCTTACAGAATAAAGACGGGTTACTCGGGTCGATTGCTTGCTCCTCCACCTTACGAAAGCAAACTGCAAGTATTGCTTGTAATCGAACCAGAGAAAGGATTCGCGAGGCGACGGGCCCCCACCAGCTTCGTTTTCCCGGGCCTAAGGCCGCTGGACACGGCGCCCGAGTTTTCATCAATTTACGCACGTTTCCTAGGGTTGTTGTAAAGCTTGATTTCAAGAGCGCCTTTCTCTCTATAAAACGGGATCATCTCTTGAAGGCGGTTGCGATACACTGCCCCCAGCTAACAAACACATCATGTCAACCAAGCGTATTGTACGAACGTTTCTCAGCTGGTCTTCCCCAATGATCTCATAACTTCGTCCACGAGGTTGCAGCAAAGTAATCCTAAATCCTAGAACGTGAGATCTATGCTACAGGCTATAGTGCACAACCCCCGACCTTCGCATTTTCCAGGACTTATTGCTGGGATGTGCGAGCGCTGCCGACTTCGCAAAGGCTCGCCTTTGAGCGGTCGCTGCTAACGAATCCGGAGCCTGGTTGCATGCGCTTCCAAGCGCCCCTCTTAGACAGCGAAATGACCGGAATCAGGGCACCTGCCCTTTGTCTCGGCTGTGATCTTGTCTTCTCCATTAATGTAAATGTGGCCAGCCATTTGACAAATTAC
This sequence comes from Dermanyssus gallinae, assembly GCA_003439945.1. Taxonomy (NCBI): domain Eukaryota; kingdom Metazoa; phylum Arthropoda; class Arachnida; order Mesostigmata; family Dermanyssidae; genus Dermanyssus; species Dermanyssus gallinae. Next base: position 111,909 of record QVRM01000549.1, read on the forward strand.
CCCATCGCCCCAAGTTATCGTGCATCATCGACTCTTGAACGGCGTGCCAGGCATACCAATATTAGCGACATCTTTGGCCGAACGCTTGCGGAGTCCTTTGCATTCTAGAGCCCTCGGGCCCCTCCGCCAACGACAGCAAGCGCCCAAATGGGTTGACGCTTACCCCCTGTAGTAGAGGCAGAATGCTTGTCTGGGACGCCACAGTCACCGACTAATTAGGGCGGGGCGTCATGTTAGCAATTTAGCCGAGACGAGAAAGCTTGCAAAATGCGTCTTAATAGATTACTCACATGAGGTTTAACCACTAGCGTTCGAAACCTTAGGCGGCGGAGGCAACGTCACTCGCAAGCTCCTCAACATGAGCAGTTGACCCTCGAGACCGGAGGCAAGAGATCCGCGAGTTTCCCGACGTTTAACGCGGGGGATACGCGACTAAGAAGGATAAATTAAAGATGATCTGCGTTTGGTAAGGCATTCGGCGTCAATAATGGAAGAAAACGTTTAAAGGTTCGTTATATCGCTCTCAACAATCACCAAACTACGTTCTGGGCGATAGTTAAGGAACTAAAGATACTTCACGGATTAGTTGTAACACGCTTAACCAATATTTTATGCGCAAGAAGACCGGTAGCGAAGTTCATTCCAAAATTGTTTTATTCCAAGAACATCAACGTGCGTTGGAAAATGTCCGAACTAAACATTCAGTCGGTATGGCAGAAGACCCTGGATTGCTTTAGAGAGTGATTACTGGAGACATTGGAGTCATTGGTTACGACATTGAGGACAACGCCCAATACTCCCAGTGGTGCTTCTAGGGAATTGATCAAAGAAATTCAGGCAGATCATGTGCCACATGAAGGTTCTTTTAACTGTATTTTTTTCTACTACAAGGGAATCATCTTTCACGTTACAATAACCGTTCGTTTTCCCATCTGGTTTCACGAGGAATAACGAAAACTAACGCACATTTTTCAAAAGATTGAGCGAAAACGTCTAACGCAAGAGCCCTGAATTCTAGGCAAATAAATCTTGTATTCTCCGTCACGGCAATGTGCTTAAAAATGTTTCGAAAAATGAGAAAGAAGGTGGCACAGGTGCATTTTAGCGTATAGGAGCAAATCTGAAGGAAACAAAAACATGTTAAAGGATGAAATAACTTTTATTTTTAATATGTGTTTTAGAAACGTTAATCCGCTTTTGTAGATATGTAACTAAACGACATTGTAGCTAGGTCTGTATTCCAGGTTATATATAAAATCTTTAATATATAGTCTAATTCTATTTGTATTTGATATTATTCATCAAAAGTTAGAAAAATGCCGCATGTCGCCGCATGAAATGTGTGACATATATATATATATATATATATAATGTTTTTTCATAAAAAATAAACTTTTTTATCCATCAATTCATATTGCAATCTCGTGAAAGTGAACGTGTTAACTTTTAGTCTAGAACAGCCCTGGCTTGTAGCATTCAGCAAGCGATCTCAGAATTGAGCTCGCGTTGCCTCGTTGCAAGTCAATGCAAAGTCCCCAGTAGTTATTTGTGAATGTTCGCCCAATTTAGTAAGTCGTCTCTTCGTTGAGGGACTCAGTGGTTCCAAGGTCTCGAAAGCCACTGACATGAAGTTATGGGTTCTTGTCAGTTCGGCGTATTTGCTCATCTAGTTATTTTCAGTTATGGTCGCGGCGTGACCAGCCCTTACTGAACCGAATCCGACCATTGAGGCAGAGAGTGAGTCGGTTACGGTGGCGTCCCATATGAAGGTTCGGCCTCGCTCAAAGAAGATGAGAGTCAACCCGTCGGGACGCTTGCCGTCGTCCCTACTTAGTCCAGTTGGTTCCAACGTGCTTGAGTAGATGCCGTCCTCAGGGCCCCTTTGCTGTCTCATAGATTTTCTAGATTTGCTAATATATATATTCTCGGCCCAGCCTAGACGAAGCGGACACGTGATAGTCACAATACACACCCGCTAGACCCATTGGCATAGCTAATCTTCCGTAAAATGTGCTCATCATACATATTGTAAATACGAAAAATAAGTAAATATTAATTTGCTATATATATATATATATATAATTGTCTCTTTTTTATATTTACATATCTTGTTTGCTTTACATTTTTGTATTTTAGGGCAATTTTCTTGTATATAGAAGTCTTCATACTGTGGTAGTCTACTCGATCCCATCGCCGGTAGTTTCAGTTTTGATAGAAGGAAGTCGTAAATTTGTAAGCCATTAAGTACACAAAAGTCATAAAACATCTTCTCTATTATGTTAACACTGTAGAGTGTACAACAGTCTCCACGCGAGCGTGTGGTCACGGGTTTTACAATTCGGCTTTTATAACCCCTATTCAACAATGTGCCCCGAAGCTCTTGCTCCCCGAAGAATTCTGGCTGCTGCATTTTCTCATTAAATTGAATGCCGAGCAACAGCATCTGACGCAAGAATTCGGATGCTTTCGAGCCTCCCGTCAAAGAGATAAGGCTGAACCCACGCGCTGAATCAGCTTGAGTGAAAGGGGGCCTGTACGTTCCATAGTCTCGGACGTCAACGAACAGAATTCGTGCCGATATTCAACGCCAGCGTTTTCTGCATTTGTTAGATTCGGCTAACCTGAAGCGTAACTGGCACGGCCCGCACCTGCACCGACCATCGATGGGGCTGATGAGTCGGTTATAGTTGCGTTCTATTATACGTGTCATTTAAGACGGAAGGTGGGTCGACACTCAAGGCGCATGACGCATTGGCCGCGATGAGCCAATGCGTCCACAACATCACTACAACACGACATCGGTGGGGCACGACGCTTATGCGCGTTGTCTCGTCGTCCAAAAGTGTCCCAATTTGCGGATAGGGTAGGGCATGTAACCAAGCCCCAGCCCCTTGACTGCTAACGGCTCAAATCTTGGCTTTATCAGCAACGGAATGGGCTTTATAAGTCAGGCTTCCTGGTCGCTTTTCTTGCAAGGGAGCTGTCCAACTGCCCTAGTGAGTCTTATTATCGAGAGGAAAATCGAATAACGACGACAATCCGTCAGTGAGCCTTTAAAGTTTAACGTTATAAGCGTCCGACCCATCACAGGTTCGGCCATCGTGACCGCAGCCGGCACACCTACGCCTCCCAAATAGACCGGGAGCATACCTGATCTTGTGTCACAGCGATCAGCAAGATTTAGTATGTTCTCTAAATTTCTCTAAGCTTAGTCCATAAAACGGCTATAAGAGCTCAGGCGATGAGGGCAGGTTGCAACATCTAAGCAGGTGTGTTCACTTTGTGGCTGAAAAGCAAGATCTAAGAAGGGACAAGCCGCTGTGGGCCCCCAGTTGGGGTAGTCTGCATGTGGCGAATTCACGATTCCAGCTGTTCCGACGCGAGGCAGTGCTATCATATTTTAAGAAATTTTGCATTCTTGAACAACATTTGATAAATGTTCACTCGGTGGCAATGCGAGGTTTTTTTTGATAAATGAAAGTCATTTGTTCACACTATGCTAGTTGTTCGCTGAAACGCTGTGCCCGCATACATCTGTGGCGAGGTTATTGTCTTGACTGTTCTTATCTGAATTATCTGAAAGAACAATACGTCGAAAATTTTGAGAGACATTAAAAACTTTGCTAATAATCTTTCTCATCTAAAGACAATTCGATAGTTAATCTGCGTAGAAGTTCTTGATATGCGGTTTGCCAATAAGATCTAACCGACTCATCGTTCAGAAGACTCGTAGAAGCGAAGTTATACGACAGCTGCACGCCGCACACTCGGAGTGAAGAAGATTAAGTTGCGAGCTCGTGACGCCATCTGTTGATTTGTGATGATTACTGACATCGATAACTGCACTGCTTGCTGGAAAATATGTCAAACAGCCGAAAATCTTTAATGAGGTGTCAGAGCTTCCATGACAAAGCGTCTACGTGGATTTTTTCTAACAAGCAAAATCAAATAATTTTTTTATGCCGCAGACGCCTACAGCTTTCATTAGGAGGTCATGCCAGTACGGTCTAGACAAACACTTGCAGAGATATTCTAACAAGGGCAACATCAGCCAAAGACTCTTGCTTATAGACATTTGAGTCTGGGACGAAGCACTGGCTCTACGGCAGCGAACACGTTGTCAACTGCCTCTACCATCCTGGAGGCAACGCCTTATCGAAGAGATAACCTTTCAAGAGACAAACAAACTGCTGCAGAAGTATAAGTTGAGATCCCTAAAGTATTTCGCTGCCTTGCTTGAGTGGCGAAATTCGCCACGGACAGAGTCTCTTGGCTCGCCAGTTCAACGTCTAATGGAAAGGCAAATCAGTACTTAAGTAGTAACCGCAATATCTCGGCCAGAATAACACTTCCGTCGGCCGTTCAAAGCGCTCTTAAGACGGCTCAAGAGCAGCATCAAATATATTCTGATAGGAGCTCTCGGCAGCTACTTTCAGTTAAGAAGGAAGAGCGCATCCGAGCATTCAATCCTATGCGGATGTGGATACGAAGAAAAGTGCTCGCAATTGCCCCTACGGAGCCGCTGCATGTAGAAAAACCAGTATATAAGCGAAATACCACAGATCCTGAGACCGACCCGCTTGCAGAGTTTCCATACTCCTTGCGCTAGCACCAGACAGTCTCGAACCAGACAATGTCTATTGGTTGGCCTTGGTTAGTCTTTTAAGCGTTTAGCTAAACTAAATGGCGCCCGGGTCAAAGTGCACTTCAACAAGTTCAAGTCGTCAACGCGGACTTGATAATGTGAGCGATGGAAACCAATACACTGTGTTAAAGCTCTGACCTCTAAGGGCGACTGGGTACTGCACTGAATATCTTTTAAGGTGAGGAGTAGCTTATTTACACAAAAAGTGTAAGATAAAACGATTCCTTGTGCCTCGAAAGTCCAATCGTATGTCGGTTACGTTTTGTTCCAAGTAGTTAGATATTGCCACAACTCTACAACTGGACGTGCAACGCATACAGCTATAGCTATTCCCGATCTATTCAATGAAACTCAACGACTCAGTGATGTTCTCCGTGTCCCTCGGAAAACGGGCAGAGTTGCGTCCGCGACCATCCGCGGCGCCGGATCTGCTTGTTGGGTTCGGGCTGACCCAGCCCGATGCGAGACACAACGCAGAACAAGGTCGTCGGCGTTTATGCCATAGAGCACTGCGAGCTCTAATTATTGTTAACGTTGACACGCTTAACGTTGATAGATCATGAGAAGGATAGGTTGTAACTATGCGGTTATAAGAAAAACGCTTATGATTAAAACGCTCTTTTATTTATCATAAAAGGGGATATAGCAGCTGCTGTTACACCCGTTATGGCTCTGAAAGCCAGTGCTACTTGACGCAGAAGTTTGACTCACTGTGCGCACAACGAACAATGCAAATAAAAGTATCCACACTACACGCGCATAGTACACATGTGCGTAGCACCATGCGTTTGCTTTTCACGAAACATACCGATTAAAAGTTCAGATTAATTTAGGATTGAGTAGAGGCAAATATTTGCTTGAATTCTAAACAAGGAAACACCCCCTTTTTTGGGAAGAACGCGGTTTTGGTAGGCCAAATCCCAATCCTTCGGAATCCAGACTCGTTGCACCATGCTTCATTGAACAATCGAGCAAACACGGTTCAAATGCAAGCCCGTCGAGCACAGAGGATAGGGCCTCGAATGTAAAACAACGTTCATTAAAATGCGTTTAATTCTAGGTTTATCGCTCATTAGACCTGCTCGTCGACAGCAGAATGTTTGGCAACCGTTTCTAGAAGAAAGCTAGTCTAACAGACTGGCGTAAATTTTGATCCAGGAGGGAGGCTCCGTTCTAACTTGGTGGACTTTGTTAGTGACCGGCCTTTAATGATGACTGAGTTTAGCAACAAAGAGCTTAATAGCAACTCGAATAACCTACCAGTATAGGGAGGACGAACGTAGAAACTAGTTTGTTGTCACTACGAAAAACAAATTATCTATAGCTGCACAGATATAGGCGAGCGCGACCGATCGCTGAGGTTTGACGCGACGTGTGTAAGCACTTTTTTGGCATGCGTTGTCATGCATAATCAAGCCTACTTCTTTCTCGTGTTGACCTGTAGGATAGTATTATACGGCTCTACTGTCGTCGGGTTTGATTATAGGCATGACAACACCCTACGGTTATCTGATGAAATGGCTTTTTCGCCATTCGCATAAGTGCCACCATTGCTATGCTGGCTGCTAGAAGTATCGTTCCAAGTACGTCTGTGTGTGGGCTGGGCTCGTCAGCAAACATCTGTGTAACAGTGCTAAGTTCCGCGGCAATGCCTTAGTGCCCACAGCGAGTATAGTGTAAAATAGTCCCTCGAAACAACCGTCTTGCGGAAAACCCGATGTGCAAAACCAGTAACAGTATGTGGACGATCGCGGTGGCGTGATGAATTCGTCTGCGCCTCGCAACTGGAGGAGACACATAGATGTGCGGGTTCGAGCCCCACCGATGCACATTTGTATTTAAGGGGGCGCATATGAAGTAATGCGAAAGGCAGTCCCATGGACGTCAAATCTTGGCTGAGGGCCAGCCCGAAAACTTTACTTAGCAACAGTATGTAACCGATTTAAACAGAGGTAGCATCAGTCTAGTGTGTTCCAATTCATTTAGTTATTCAAAGTTTGCGTGAGTCAGGGGCCGTGCTGCCACAAGGACTGTTGGAGAAACCCTAGATATCTTAACAAATAGCCTTGGTTAAGGCAACATGAAGTGGTAAGCCTGATCATTAGCAACTTTAAACAGATGGGTGGCGGTTGATTGTTCACACCTGAAGTCATGTTGCTAAGGATTGAGTAGGAACCGCTGTTCTAAGTAATTTTTATAACGAGTTGGGTTACCGGTCGGCAAGAGCATACCGTATTTTCATACCGCTGGAGAGTTTGTACCTGGGAAGACTACTAACTTCAAGGGAATTAAAGCAAATTCCCGAAACTGCAGTATCTTCCACTGTGTCATAATGCGTTGTGGCTTAAATGTGGTATATAATGTAAGCTGCTTTGCCTAAAAAGATATTTATTTATTGATATTGGCGGGGTGCCCTATGGGTACTATGTCAAATAACGTAAGACGATATCCACCTTGCAAACCCGCATTTATTTGCTGTATTTCAGCGCCTCAGTCTGAAGTTTTGGCTGCAGGGCATTTAAAAATTACCTACTATTCTAAGTCTGTACTTACAGCGGGGACGTGAGTTGCCGTTATATATATATATATATATATAGATATATATACATATATATAATATATATATACATGTATATAATATATATATATATATATATATATAATATATATATATATATTGCAGAGACATTCATACTGTACTACAATATGTACTTATTTTAAGGTTTGGTAGAAGTCGGCACCAAAATATTTTTTTTGGAATGGAAAAGGGAGCGGAAATGTCTTGTTTAGGAGAGAGAATGAAATTTTTAGATGTAGTTATTCTGCATTTCTTCTCCTACATAGTTGTGCAAAACCTACGTTTGCGGGAGAACCAACGCCTGAAGAAACCGATCATACCGGCGTGTTTGGCGGAAAATTATGCATAATGGGAGACCATTCGCTAGCTTGCGTAGTAAAAGGCGAATAGTCAGATTAAAAAGTCACTAAAAGTCAATATTTTGTTATGTCTTACGCTAACGCTTTTACGTGCAAATTTGTAAAATGTTTCCATCACAACCAAAAATGTACCTCCAAAAGACTACTTTTAGGCAATAGCAAATTATATGCCCACCATTCCGTAGCAAAGTGATGGCGTTGCGTTACGTAGTTGCCAAGCAACTAAGCTTTTTCGAATATCATAGTTGTTATGTTTAACGTTAAAGTTTTTACGGTTGGAACTGTAAACATTTGCCAAGGCGATTTTGCCCGCTCCTTCTAATAGGAAAAATTATTCTTTTGCCGAGTTCTATCAAACCTCAAAAGATGTACCTAACTTTCTCATACACCCTATCCAAGTACACTTGCCTTCGCTTTCGATATGGCTCGATACATCTAGATGTAGACAAATCTTACACAACACGATTCAGACGTGCTCGTCGTGTTTGTTGAATCAAAATGCTGCTGAGTGATTAACGGTCTGTTCGGCTAATGGATGCAGAAGCGAAGGCAAATGATGAGGCTAATCGACACTCGTTTCAGCCGCACTCCGCTGCCGTCTCGCTTGCTCTAACGTTTCATTTAAACGTTTTCCTGTCGTAATTCCGGCAAATGGCTTTACGTTCATACTGCAAAGGCAGGTCTAGTCGTTGCGTTGCTATTGTTGTCAGGTGTATTACCATCGTCCGTATCATCATAATGGTTATCAATGCTTGCTCACCAAATCTGTCAGATTTGGTTCTTTACCTCCTAAAAACACTTCCTCGCCCTTTTCTCTCTGTCCCTATGTCTGTATATAATATATATATATATATATATATATATATATATATATAAATATATATATATATATAAACGCGATTGAAACTGACTCATCACAGGTAGAGCGGACTTCTGTTGTGGCTATCGAAGAAGGGATGTTCTTGTGCACGACGCCTCTACTGCGTGAGTGCTACTGAGACCGAGAAAAAGTGTTGAATCAAAGATGGCTCTGATGATGATTTCGACACAAGTCGGAACCACGTAGAAATAGATATATTAAGAGGAAAAGGAAGCGGTCACAAAATTCACAAAATTTTATAATTATTAGCATTGGAGGCGTATGGGGCGTACCCGGGCGACTGCTACAGCTATGTTAGCTGAGCTATGCCCCGAGCAGGCATCTGGGTACTGGACAAATTCAATACTTCCTGCTCTCAGAAAATCAGACAACCTTAAAACTGACTTCGGCTTATGCCATATGTGCAATCATAGAGAGGCTGACGACGATGCGGTGCCTTTTTTTTAATATTAAGCGAGAGCCATTCTGTTGGAACTTGAAACTTGGAAGTATTCTGACATGTTGCTCTTGAAAAGGCACTCCTCAAAGGCCACGAAACCTGGCCGTAGGGAAAAAAAAGGATTTGTAAAATTTATCTGCCGCACAAATTTGAGCCCTACAAATCGAGCAGCTTTATATGGAAAATTAAAAATACCAGGCAAAGTATTCTCATAAAGACAGAACTGCAGCCGTACCTGGTAAGAGGCCGACTAGATTTTGGTTGGGTTTGTGAATTCCACACTATCGCGGTTTTAACAGCGACAACCGGTGTGCATCATGCATTTTACCAGTTATTTTCTCTAGAGAAAAAATAAAACTATAATTATATGTAAATACGTTTCTTAATGTGTCTTTAACTAGGTCTGCTTTTTATCATTTGTTCTAATAGAAACATTATACACATTTTGATTTTGTGAATGCAGCATACATTGTAGTATTAAGTTTTAGCACCAGACACTGTACATTTGTTCATGTTAGGAATAATAGAGCATCATAAAGTGAAATAATATAAGAAAGTTTCGATAAATGAGGCGAACTTACTTATAGTTTAGACTGGAAACATCAAAATATATATATATATATATATATATATATATTAGATTGATAAACATACATTTTGAACCAAATAATAGACATGTTCTCCATATTGATTTTTCTGTGCACGCGTCTGCAAACAAACCCTGTGCAAAAACGCAAACGCATGTCGTACAATCCGTACGATCGATGTAGCGAAAGCCATTGGAAAATCCAGGCAAATCAACTAGACTTAAAGGCTTTCTTTCATCTCTCTTCTCACCAATCTTTTGTATTTGCAATTCTACGGGGCGCACAATAATGGGTATCTGCGGGTTCTCTTCTGGACGCTGAATACTAAGGTGTTGCGGTACCCAAGGAAACAAATCAGAGGATGCCAATTTTTTATTGAAACTTTATTTTGAAAAAAATGCGGTGTTATATTTGAAAAGGAACGACGGCACGAATCTGTCTGAGTAGTTTGTTCTTATCTGTAAAGTTTGTCCTTTACTACATACAAGTCATTTATATATTGCTTGCCTAGTTCCGTAGAATCAGAATATTTCCTCTTCTAGCCGGTCTATGATTTAGAACTCGAAGATGCTCAGAGTGACGCGAGCCCCTACAATACAGGTCTCACGAACCTGTGGTTATCGAATTATTGCATGTATTGTGAAGATAAGACCTGTATTGTAGGGGCTCGCGTCACTCTGAGCATCTTCGAGTTATACATATATATATATATATATATATGTATAGTGTCCACTGATGACTTAGACCATTTTTGAGGAAGTCTTACAACTCGCTAAAAAATCTGAATTTTTAAAAGAAATGGGGGGAATGCCTTGTTTAGGAGTGAGAATTGAATTGCACAAATTTATTATAAGGATGTAGGTGGCTAGACATAACATCATTAGGTGCAAATGCGAGAGCCTGTGTCCTTTCAAAAATGCATTTAAAAAGGTTGTTTTCAATTCTAGCCCCAACGGGCTTGAAATCTCTTCAATGCATGGAGGGCCGCACAATGTTAGGATATCTATAATTTTCCCAGCAGCTCTTGTGGCAGCATGGCCGTATATATAGCACAGCCTAACATGTATTCTCGATGAGTATCGCTCAAAGAAAATTCGATCAACAACGAGAATCAAGTCGGCCATACAACCATGATTCGTTCAAATAGAATATCGATATCGATAGGAATCCGTTATTAAAGGGCGGCAAACAACGGCTTACGATAATCACATCACGAATTGAACCGCCATCAATTTAGAACCCAAGTATCCGCATGGAAGCGCTAATTTTCCTGATTGTGTTTGTTCTATGCGTGTAATGGTAAATTTGTAAGGTACTCACAAGCTAGTCGCACCGGTATAACAATAGTTTGTAAGAAATCTTCGCTTCCCCACTCCATTTGAAAAAATAATTAGTTTAACGTAGTTTAACGAGTTCCATGATTCCCTCAATTGTAGCCCATTTCCAAAGTGACGCGCTGTATAGCTGTTCCTGACAACAATACTATGCAGTAGGAGGACACCTTGCATTTCTAATTCAGGAAGCACAATGGCGCATCGAGGAGGCTGACATAAGGCCAGCTGAATGTGTTGCCGGTGAAGTGTAGTTTTCCTTCGTTAGGTATGCGCACCAAATAGTAGAGGACCCTCATTAGGGATTCGCCCAGGCAACATCGTTGTTGAGCAACAGCTGCGGATGTCACGAATTTACAGCGCTTCAGACCGTTACGTAGGATCTATATTATGATAAGCATGTTTTGCAACCTGTCAGAGAAGGAGTTAGAACGTGGGGTTGGCTCAATTTGACATCGTTTATGTGTCTGCTGGCGCAGACTTGGGGACAGTGTTCGAGTCAATGACTTTTTACACATGTCACAGGCATATTTAAAATGCTTGACCTTGGTGGCAAGTATTGCTTAATATCCGGTACGTATGTTAGGTCATCGCTTAGAGAATGCCTGGTTGGTCTTAATGCCTTGTGGTATGGAGGATTATCTGTGGCTGGCAACGACCTGGTGGAATACAGGGTAGGTTCAAATTGTGTCGATGACTAGTATTACGTTCACTCAAAACACTATTTTATCTGCTTGCGGTTTCGCTGCTGCCGTCCCATTAGGACATTTTTCACAGGATAGTCGCAAGTTTGAGAGAAGGGTTCACTGTATGAACAAAACGATTAGATTGCGCTGGTGTATGGAAAAAGCTTCCTTTATGTGCTTGGTGGACCGCTCAAAGCGTTGTACATAAACGCATTCTAAAACGGTGTGAGAAACATTATCACGGGGAAGGTCCACTTTGCTCTACTAAGAGTCCGGCTCCGAGTTACGCGGAAAAAAGCGAGCGGGATGTTTAGCTGAACACAACCGTACTCACCTGGCTTCGTGCCACCCGAGCAGCAATAATAGAGAACAGCGTAAATATGCCGTTTCATCATTTTTAAGCCCAGAATAAAGAAATACGAAGTCTCATTTTTCCCAAAAAGAGTTTTTTTTTTAGCGAGTGAAGCTATGACTTTTTGAGGCTTAATGATATCGTTTAAATTTAAATTGCTTTGCCAAGCTATGTGTACTAGCTAAAACCGAGAGAAAATCGTTTGTGGTCCGCTCTAGCAAGCTTAGAACTAGTCAATCATTAGATTTCATTGACGTGTCAAAAATATATATATATATATATATATATATATATATATAT
>QVRM01000550.1:0-50000 GCA_003439945.1 Dermanyssus gallinae
GCAGCCAACCTATCGGCCGGACACGACGATACACAGTTATGATGGATGACTCATAAACCTAGCTATTATTCTCATTATGATGTTGCTCGTATTACTACTGACTACTACTACGACTAGTACTGTTCCTGCCACTATTACCACAGCTGTGTACATTACGGTCGTCGTCGTCGTCGTTGTTGTTTCTAGTACTATGCTGTCGTTGCTGCTGAATGCTACTGTTGCTTTTGTGGTTGTTGTGTTGTGGTTGTTTTTATGGTTCAAGTTTACAAGGTTCAAGCGGATAGCGGTGACTGAATAGTAGTCACGCCAGGCCACCTGGCATGACGTGTTTTGGCTATATTTCTAAACGCACAAACAGAAAACAGAACTTCAACAATGTTTTTGATTGGGCAGCCGCTTACTGTATATCGTTATACCAAATGCCGGTAGCGGGCGGCCGCTTCGTGTTGTTGTTGTTGTTGTTGTTGTTGCTGCTGTTGTTGTTGTTGTTGTTGTTGTTGTTGTTGTTGTGGCTTTGCAGATCCGCGGTTCGACTTTTCGACGAGTCCGTGCGTTGTTGCCTTGCGTTGCCTTCTTTGCGTGGACCTTCCGACTTGATCCCCTGCGCTCAGCCGAGCGCAGGTCGCCAGAGTTACGCTATTGCTTTACCGTGACGACCCTCCCCATCCCTCTCAGACCATAGGAAACGTAGGTTTGCCGTTGCTTCTTCCTCAATGCTTACGTTACGGCGTACGGCTGGGCAAAGCGCGGGAGATTTATAGGTATACATTTGCATCTTTTACAATATATATATATATATATAGTTTTTTTAATACGTATGTACAACTCTGTATAACAGCGTATGTTGATGTTGGCGTATAAATATATCCATTTTTGTAATTGCATATATATATATATATATATATATATATATATATATATATATATATATATATATATATAAACATATATTGGGTCTACAAAAAGTTTTTTTTTGGTATTTTTAATGATTTTCTACGGATACATGTCTGCATTTTCTGGAGGTTTGTGTAAAATACATTTACGCCAGTCCAGTTTAGTCAACAACGTTAGTCAATATTCGATTTGTGGCGCTGCTATTCCTATTCCGCTATCCACGCATTCTCTTCTAATCAGCATGTCGCCGCAGAGGACTATGCTACCCACTGAGACAGCAGCCAGTGAAGACAGAGTTCGATATGACTTGCAGACAGTAAGTACCCTATAGGAGCTGTGCTCTCTTCTCGCTCACTCTTATCGCGCGCACTCTCGTTAATCATGCATTTTCTCTCGCGCGCGCGGAGAGCCAGATCTGGACATCGTATAGTACGATAGAATCTACCGGCACTGCGACGTACAACTTATTTTGGTTTCTTCTCTGCCTGGTCCCTTTGGTAATCGATATCAGTCTATCGAGTCTTGCCACCGCAAGCGTTTAATTTTGAAATGAAATATGCCCTTGACATACATTGTGACCGATTGCCTGTAAAAGAGCATGTCACAAAAATAACTTATGGTGATGACGAAGACCTGCCTTACGTGTACCAAGTACCGAACTCCCTTGCCGGCAGTGCCTCGGGGATCCCCTGAACTTCCTTCTTTTAGTCCACTACAATAGTGCGCCTGTTCTTCTGAGGCAGAAATCTTAGATTCCTTACCTTGCGCACTTATACACCCCCTCGTAACGTTCGCTGCTAGCGGCGTAAGTTACCCTTATATCCTCCAGTTCCTGTGTGAATAGGGCCGCTAGGACCGAACATGATACAGCTCTGTGGAGATCGTATAGCTTAAGTCCAGACATTGGCTGAAGTACACGTCTACACGTCGTTTGTGCCGAAACGCCAAACCAAAAACAAACGCTACACATTTGTAACAGTGCGGTCCCGAGTTATAATTAGAACACAAAGCGCTGCGCAATTTTCAACTCAGTTAGTTTGTCGAAATTGGCCGGAGCCAATCTCCACCGTTGCACCAGTGCTATAGAAGAAGCGGCCAGCCAAAACCATTAACAACGTCTCTCTAAGATTCCCCGACTCTCTCGCTCTCTCTCGCTCGCTCTCTCGTTCCGTTTTCCCCCTCGATGTTGATGCCGCACTGCGTCATCATTCGGGCTGCTGACGTTTCGGGACGAACCTGTGTTCGAGACAAACTGACTCTCACTCGCCTCGCTTCGTTAGAGACACGACCCACATCACCATGTTACGGTAATTAATCACACAGCCCACGAGTAGTGCAGATGCGGTCCGCGTCGACAGACGAGATGTCCTAAACACGCCATGACGAATACAGCTGGCCGCTCCCCCGTGTTGGACGCCGCTGACGATGTGCTGCTACACACGACACGGCACAGACGGGGCGGGGGGGGGGGTGCATGATACCCCTCAGCACCCGGAACGATCGCCTCGGCAAACGATCGCAAACTCTAGGCAGTTAGATGAGGCACATCGTGCTGTGGTCGGTCTCGGCGTATCGCAGTGTGCCCAGCAACAATAAGGACAACGACTTTAACCGAGGGGACAACGTAGCCGATGGAGACATCCTTCTTATCACTACTTAGCTTAAACGTGCAGACTCCTGCTTTCGTATGTGTTTACGTGTTTTGACAACTGCCACACTGAATGTATATATATATATATACATATATATATATATATATATATATATATATATATATATATATATATATATAAGAGGTTTTAAACATTTTGACATAAAATACTAACTATACTAAGTACGGTCAAATGTTGAGTTTTATTTGAAAGGGATTGCATTCTGTTATGTCTCTGAAAGGTGATGTCAGGAATATATGTTGACCTAAAATATTTCGACATTTTTTTGTACGAGATAAGCATGTTCTTGAGCTTCAGAAAATCCCACAGAAAAAGCCATGTATTCGGCATCACATATTACACGCTATAACCTTAGATTTTGTTTCTCCTGAATATATAAATTTTTACTTATACAACTAAAAAAATTTTTCGGGTGTACTCTCAGCCGACATTGAACGTCCGCGGAACCGCTTTTGCATTGCTTCTTTGGACGGACTCCAATAAATACAAATGTGGAACGGTGGTGACCGAACCTGTGCACCCATGTGTTTTCTCCGGTCGCAAGGCCCACGTAAGCCACGCCACCTGATTCGACCACACAACTCACCACTGTAGCTTTATTTAAATTCCAAATGATTTTTTTCAAACGCGAGTACAAAGGAATTAAATTCATTACGTCGTAAAACTTTTCATCAAGGCGCTGTGGGAGTCAATCTATTTTAAATGGTTTTTAGTTTTTAAGTTAGGCAAGTCAATAGTGAAATCAATTATGGCTGGCTATAGCCGAAATGGCGCGAGCAAAAATACTTTAATAAATAAAAAAAATCATAGCCATTCCTCTATTATCACAAAAAATAAGTCACTTAAAAGTGGCTGCTCTAAATTTTATCTCAAAAGATTACCAAACTTAAGCAAAAAGTTGCTGAAGACGCTGCGCACTCAGGCATTTCTACCTCAATAGTTGATCAGATTCAATATTTCTGATTCTCGCCGTATTGCTCCTTTATTTATACTATCGCCTGTTAGTTTTTGGGTTCCGCCGGATAGTTTTTTGCTGTGCCCTGTCTCTTCAAAAGGTCCTAGAAGCCGAGACAAGCCTCGTGAACAATATAAACGCGTACTACAAACGAACCTGGAGAATACTGTATACTTTACTGGCGACGAAACACACTAAAGACGTTCTACATTTTTAACTTAGGACGTCTGCTGTGTTGATCCTAGGGCGAATTGGGCTAAATACGCTGGGAGCCATGGAACGGCCCTAATTCGAAGGATTGCCCTCTTACTGTTTAGCACCTCGTCGAATTGACTTAGTATTTAGTAGAGAGTAAAAAATTGCTACAATAGCTGCCTTATATTATCTCTGGAGAGTCTTTTCGTTTTCCTCACATCTTCATGATTCCTTCCACATGCCTATGCTTAGTAAAGGTAGCCTTTGCCTTCCGGCGTCCATGACTGCCTACGAAACCGGCTCCTTCTTTACTCGAACACTATTATGCACCCGTCAAGCCACCGAGCCGTTTGACACTACTAATGTTTTACTCGTTTTCGTACTACTTGAATCAAAGATGACGGGGGTCAGATATATCCACTAAAAGCCGTCCACATTAAATAACACTAGCGAGCTGGACCACAATTCGGGCTCGAAGCCTAGGTTCAGATCAACGCTCGGTAGGCAACCCGAGACTCATCGAATTGCCGTCTCGTAAAAGTGTAGCATACCAGCGTTGAAAATAGCAGCGACCGAGCGTTACACGATTCCCCGCAACACGAAGAGCTGCCGCGTTGGAGGATTGGATGAGCTTCATCAATTTAGCTCGAAACAAATCTGGTCGTCTGACGCCCCAGTGCATCCCAAGTGCGGTGTTCGTCATGTCATGGGAGTGGGCCGGGGACCAATTTGTTCCCCAAACTCCACAATGTAACAGCAGTGCCTCGATAGCAGTAGGAACAGCGTGTCGTAGGGCTCGTAGCGGAGATAGGGGCTTAATGTTATAGCTGCCCTTTCAAATTGACTGTTTGTCCTCTTCCGCCCGATTCGGACGGGTGATAGCGAAAATTCGTTTTTCATAGCCATTGCATTGCTGACGCCTCCGTATCTATTTGGGAAACAAACAAACGGTGACAATGTTCTTCACATTGGTAAGTCGTTCAGAGAGTGCTGGTTTACGGGTGAATCGTAGTTATTAATAACGTTCGCATGCTATATCTTCTTTTGAATATTGTTTAGCACGTCAAAGATACTGTACATCTTTGGAAGCGCAGATTTTTTTATCAACATGTTGGTGGTATAAATAACACAACAACACGAGCCAATTGTCCTGTAGTTACAGAGCGCATGCTTAGCACCATTCTTAAGAAATAGTATAGAAAAAAAAGTAAATGTAGAAAATTAATAAATATAATTAATGAATATATAAAACAAGGTTAAGAAAAAAGATCAGTATTGAACTTCTACAACCTCGACTAAACCACGTATCCCCAGCAATGGACAAAAACCATACCGATTAGTCAGTGTGCCCGGAGATACGGTCCGCCAAACACCATTATTTATTAAAGAAGGGACAGAGATGAAGAGAGGCACGTGGATCGGTGGGGTGAGGCAGTGTAGTAAATAATAATAATAATAATACTAATAATAATCTATAGATGCAGCGCTGCAGCTAGAGAGCTGTTAGACAGCCTCCAATCTCCAGTGGAAAAAGCTGTCTTTCTGGCAGCACGGGACACATTTAGTGGAGGCTTTCTAAAGTGTCTCCCTTCCCCGCAGCTGGGTACCATGCTGGACAACACCTCATTCCGCATGGTAACAGCTCTTCGAATAGGTGTAATTTATTAATTCTTTACCTTCTTAGCTGCATCAAAGCCATGGTAGAGTTTCTAGACACGCTGAATTCAATGCAATTATAAGAAGAGCCATACGCAGGGCTGGTATACCAAGCACGCTTGAGCCCAGATTAGGACTTCATGACGAGAAAAGACCTGACGGTGTAACAATCCCGCTATGGGCTAACGGCAGATGCTTGGTATGGGATGCTACAGTGTCCTGTACAGTGGCTCCCTCTTATATACGCTACAGTTCACTAGAAGCGGGATGGGTTGCCGAGCGCGCAGATAATGGGAAAAAACCCAAGTACCAAGAACTAGAGACAAGTTACATCGTAGAGCCAATATATTTGGAAACAATGGGTCCGGTAAGCAAGGGAGCCAAGAGATTCATCAATGAGCTGGGCCAACGGATTACAGATCTCACAAGGAATCGGCGCGAAGGCGAGTTTCTACGGCAACTGCTGTCGCTGGCAGTGTGCCGAGGAAACGCCGGCTGTATTGTCGGTTCCATGGGATAATATCTAGGAGCTAGGAGAAGACAAGGAGTACGCGTTTCCACCTCACAACTGTAACATTTAAACAATAATAATAATAATAATAATAATAAGGTAGCGATAACAGCCATAGAAATATGAGAAGTTGCCACTGTATTAGCTAAAACTGTTGTTATTGCAGGATCAGTAGTAGGGAATCGTTTCGTCGCACGCTGCTCGTTCGAACACGATCGTTTGTAGTAGCACCACCATTATCACCAGCAGCATAAGCAGCAGCAGAAACAGTTCCAGCACACAACGTGCAGGCGTTTCACGTGGTACATGATGCATTCAGTAATGACTCATCCCCTTCAGTGCCAAACGGCTACCCCACGTCGGCTGGCGTTTGGGGGTATCCATCAGGAGACTTGCTAGCACGGGATGCTAGCCATCTGAAGGTAGTAGGAAATTATTTTGTGACGATTGGGACGCGTCAAGCTTCCGAGTTCCTTGGAAGCGCCGGGGTCTGCCGAGGGTCGCCGAACTTCAAGCGTAAGGTAAGCCTAACCGAGTAGGTATATTGCGGGGCGGCTTACGGTAATCATAGCACGAACCAAACCACCATCGATATAGTATTAAAATGACCCCTGTAAATGGCACATTCATCACACGGTTATTATTATATAGACGTTAACCGTGACTACGAAGTTTTTAGGTTATTGAACGTAACAGTTAGAAAAGCTTTCTCACTATTGGTGTAGAGAACTGCTTCTCAATGTGATAATTTGCCATCTCGTAGGCAGCGTGAGTCGATTTTCCAGACAAAGCAGAATTTTCTATGGGATATCTGCTTCCTCAATTGAACAACTTGTTGCCGCTCTAACGACGCCGTTTGTGAAAAAATGTACGACCATCCGCATCAGTATAACAGATGATAGTAGTTTAACTCTTACTCTTAAACAAGACCCCCCAATTCAATTGGAAAGAATACATTTTTTAACAAGCCCTACCTTCCCTTACAAATGGTGTACTCCATTTAAAGACACCCTACATGCATGTGTATATGTGTAGATATATATATATATATATATATATCCATACAGATAGAGACAGGGGCAATGATGAGTCATCTAATCATATGAGCAAGCAAGCCCCATCGACAATTTTGCCTTCGAGCACCAGATGACAACACGACAATAGGGTAGCATCAGCAGCGACAGCAGCACTTCGCAACGGATCGATGCAGGGGGCATCCGACCATTCACTACTTGAGCGAGTGGGGTCGAGCCTGGGGTGGGCTTGGGAGGGAGGTAGGGGGAGGCGGAGAGATGAGACTGCTCAAACGATGGTGCCAAA
The DNA here is from genome assembly GCA_003439945.1 of Dermanyssus gallinae. Lineage (NCBI taxonomy): Eukaryota > Metazoa > Arthropoda > Arachnida > Mesostigmata > Dermanyssidae > Dermanyssus > Dermanyssus gallinae. The sequence continues at coordinate 7,205 of QVRM01000550.1, forward strand.
GCGGCCGCAGCGGCGGCTGCGTCCCCACTACTACTACTACTACTACTATTACTACAGACTATAGAGCTGGTGCTACGAAAAATACAGGCTGCTTCTACAGCTTCAACTGCTGGCGGAGCTTGAGTGCTTCTTGAAGCGCGACGAGGCACGCAGCGGACTGCCTCTCTGTCTGTCGGTCTGTCTGGCCAGCCTCTGTCGTTGCTGCTGCTGCGAATCGGCTTGCTGGACAACGCGAGAAGACGACGACATGGACAACGTGCAGTCAGCGCCTAGCCCATAGGCCTATACACCCCCCCTGGCAAACTAGGTCTGGCGGCAGCGGGGGCAGCAGCAAACAGCTCTGTAGTTGGACGCCCCTCGGGCGGCATTCAACCTCTCAGGCCCAGCCCTTGGAGGAGGGCACCCCGCACCCGATTCGGGAGTGCGTGCGGGGGGGGGGGGGGGCATGTTGAAAATTTTCACTGCTACCCATTGTCTGTCTGTCCGACTGTCTATCGCTCACATTGCGGAAACACCACCACTAGTAGTACTCATACGCTTACGATGCATTGGCTCTACGCGCCAGAGAACCATATTCCTCTCTCTCTCTCTCTCCCTCTCTTTGATTCTTTCTCTTACATTTCATTTCGTTCTCCCTTTCATGCGCTCTGAAGATTGTACATCGTTGTCTCCTCCTGACAACTTATATTGTTACATGTATCTTTATGTTGCTCTTTTGTCTGCTATATATATATATATATATATATATATATATAAGCGTGTGTATACGTATGAACTCTGAGCAATATAGGGCTAATCAAATTAAAAGTAGTTCTCGAAGTAACTGCTAGTACTCATGCACAAGGGCGGTGCCGTGTTGCTTGACATGACGACGATGGCGACGACAATGATGATGACATTAATGATGAAATGGATACCAATCGAGCGCTGCAGAAGCATCGTGACAATCATTCGCAGCGTTTAGCCCGGTCGGCCACCGGTCTAGTGTCGAGTTGTTTGTTTTTCTCTTGGCAGTGCTTGCTCATATTCGTAACTGATCCTCAGCGAGACTATATCCATGACAACGACGAGACATAAATACTGCGTGTAATTTGAATTAGTCGTTACGAGGGTGGCGTAGTGAAATTATTTGTCTTATTAAAAAAACACACACAATGCACACACACACACATATATATATATATATATATATATATATATATATATATATATATATATATATATGCATATGACAAAAGGCATAGTGTTTTATATTGCACCATTGCAGTGAGGTGTTACATATCATGGTTTAGTGCGCGTGTATATCCGGATGTAGTTGGCTATGCATGTATAGTATATGTACGAGCCATGAAAAGAACGGAGCACGGCCATGCAAAACCATATCGAAGGAGACTTTCTTGCTTGGCAAGAGGGAGCCCTATACTAAGTAGTACAGGCAGTAGTAACTGTCAGCCTGAGATGGCAGAGAGGGAAGAACCAAAACAACAAGGCTAAACAACTCGCCAATTCCTCGAAGACAAGAGAGCCGGGGGGGAGCTGTCGGGAGAAATACTGCTATTAGCTGTTACCGCACGACTACAGTAGCGTACTAGGTTCACTCAGGCTATTGATGTACTACTGCCTCTACAATATAGGGCACAAGAAACAAACACATACCAGATCGCTTGGATGCTCTACCAACATCCGAATGACAGCACGAAGCAGTTTGTTAACAACCATGCTGCTAGGAGGGGCCGTTCCGATGGTTGTTTGTTCGTTATATACAATATGTCCTATTTTGCCCTATTTGCAACGACAACAAAATGCTTGGCTTATATTGAATTTTTAAAATGTCTAGTTAGTAGTACGCTAGCAGTTGCGAATGGTCGTCGTTCTGGTTGTTTCCGTTTGTTACTGGGAGGCATTGGAATCGTCTTTGGGGAGTGTGAATATGAGCGCCTGTTGCAGTTGCATTTGGAGAGAAGAACCCGAAAGACACAACAAGTCCGGAAAGACTAACAAAAGACAAGGGAAGGATGCCCAAGACATCGCGTAGAGCAGCAACACCCCGACAACAACAACAACAACAGCAACAACAACAACGACGACCACGAGAACAGTGCGGCGAATGAGTCATGGTGACACGATCCGTTTGCGATCTGTTAGAGATAGATGCCCGCGCACATAGACAGTTTGTAGAGGTTTCAGGGAGACAGCGCGCGAGAGCGAGATCGAGTGAAATACAAGGACATGGCGATGGAGACACATTATCCAGAGATGCGGTGCAACACGACCACTTTGCTTGCTCTTCCTGCGACTCCAACTACAGTCGCCGCGAGGTCGTCGCGCCTTCACGAGACGAATCGAGAACGAAAAAAAGAGAGCTAGCTGTGCGGGATCTATCTATATTTATGTATGTATGCATGTATCTCTAAATCTGTCGAATTCTAACCACCCCTAGCGACCACCCTCGCAGCACGAGGATGGCGTACTAGCTCTCGGAGGACGCTCTCGGCGGCAGTGGGGTTGTGAAGTCGAGCTCATCGAGCGACGGAACTTGCTCTTGTTCTTTCGATTTTGCTTCACGCTTCGTGACGCGGTGACGGTGATGCAGCGTGGGCCTGTAGACAGTGTCATAGGCGTGAACTCTGTGCGGTGACAGCCGCAGTGGCGGTATTCTCCGGCTACACATTCTCGTAAACGCCCGATATACGGGAGAAAACTGAAGCCAACGCTGGTGCGAGGTAGCTTCGACGCTTGTCGATCCACTTACCACTACGCAGGCTCATAGAAAAACGCTATAGCTGTTCTAATGCCAGGAAGGCCACCACCTAACGAAGCAAGAAGAAGAAGGAATAACCGTCTCGCTCTTTTCTCGCTTTCTGGAATTTCCCTCCTAGACTTCCCGATAAAAGGGCGCATGCAGGCGCCCAGTAGACGTGTGACACAGGCGTGTGACTTTTTACTGGTCGATAGACGCCACGATCCTACTCGAATGCATACAAAAGAAGCGCATGGCAACAACATGCATGTGTAAATGTGTATTATATATACTCACTGAAGTATACTGTGCTCAGGCACAAGTGTGGTAACTACTTGTCACACCTCAGTAACGATAAACCTTTAAATGTGGAAGCATTTATAAATTTACTCAAATAAAAATCTTCTATTCTATCATGTATATATATATATATATATATATATATATATAAAGGGGTGACTTGCGTAATTAGCCATACATGTTAAGCAAAATTAATACATATACTATACATAACTAATATGTGTAAGTGTATATATATATACAATAGTCTTCCAGAATTCGGGCAACAAACTTTTGAGGTCTAGTTCAACTCAGCGACAGACTCCTTTTTCCAAAGGAACGAGGGGCGGAAATGTCTTCTTTTGAAGTGAGAGCGAAATGACCAAAAATGGCTGAATCGAGCTTTTCATCGTGACAATTCTTTACGAAATCTGCAATTGCAACTGCGTTACACCCTCGAAATACGGGGTCTCCTAGGAAGATTTCAAGAGCAATATAAGTGTGGGAGTAATCGGAGTGAGAGTGTTATTACTAAAATCTATGATACTAGTGTTGTTGTCCACTATTTCAATATCATAACCCAACGACCATTCTCAGTGCTCAAAGCAAACACATTTAGGCAAATGTGCATGTCATGACAATAATTTTGATATCAAAATGATGGCAATGCGAGCCGTGATAAATTACTTCCTCTATCAGATCAAAATCACTCCAGGTCATGCATGCACTCAATCTCGACATGCCCGACAAAAAAAATTTACTCTGCAATCACGGCTCGCATTGCCATAAATTTAATACCAAAATAATTCCCACGAAAACGACGGCGTACTCAGATTCTGCATCAGAGGTCTGGTTGTCTCGCAATTGCACATTTTGTGCCTCTATGTCGTACAACAGCACCAGTATCACGAATTATAGTAATATCACTCTTTTACGACACAAGACCTCTCAGAGACCATGTTCCATTGGATGTTCCAAAATAAAATCGAAATCTTCCTGGGAGACCCCGTATATATATATATATATATATATATATATATATATATATATATATATATATATATATATATATATATATATATATATATATATGGTTTAAATAACGTTCTGCAATCTTGTAACCTAACATCTTTGCCACTCTATCTAAGCTTCGCCTCGGGAGGCTACAGTAACGTAACATCTCACAAATATAATTTTAATAAGCGAAATAGAAAATTTACGATCCCTGCCTTACAGCTTATAAGTTTGCACATCTAGTCGGTAGTATACTATATACGAAGGGATTTTTGCGAACATGCTCTTGATAAGAGTGAGCTTTTATATTGCGTACAATAAATGGGCCTGAACTTGAGCTTAAACCGCATTTTAAGGCTTCATACACCATACGTATGCAACGGACTGCTCAGAAATTTAAAAATTGCAATCATATATATTATTTTGACATTGAAATTATTAGAATCCTACCAACAACTCTTATATGCAATATTATTAATATATTATAAATCACCATTTGAGTAATCTTTATTCGTATGACAGCTATAGCCTCTTGATTTTATACTATTTTTAAGATCTACTAAGAACGCATGCAGAGTCCCTCATCCGTCGACTTGATGTCATCACAAACTCATAAAGAAGCATCAGAAATAAAATTAGAGCATCATCGTGCTCTACAACGCATTTTTTTCTGAGTCACCGTACGTATAGATCAGAATTTTGGTCTGTCTGCAGTAAGTGTTGGACGGATCGACCAAGTGTGGCAAAGGGGCACTTTCTTTGTATGCTTCGGAGCTCGGTCAGTCGAGAGAGAAAACAGCACAATAGATAAGGTATAGAGAGTATTACGCGCAACTTAACCCTAATAGTGATTTATAGGAACATCCATGAAGACCTTCAAGAGAAATTTAAAGTCACCTATTATCCTCGTCCACCACCTATTATGACTCTCACATTGCGGAAAACAAAAGCAATTTCATTTCGGCTGTAAATGGTACGTTTAAATACTACCACCTCAATGCAATATTGTGAATATATGAAATATTGTAACATGCAGTTGCAAATGTGTACATGATCAATAAATAATTTCAATCAAGAAAAACAATCTCAGACCAATTTGCGTACATCCTATGGTAGCTTTCGTACAGTTTTAAAGGTTTCGGAAAACATTACCGCGTCTTGGCGCAATAGAACTTGATCGTCATGTCTTAGGACATTGAGCTTCGAGCAGGGACTTGACGTGTTCGACGTGTGTTGCCCAAGAATCGCGTGTCAAATCTTCGAGCTATTCCGGGTTTTTCTTTTTAATAACAGGCATGCGTGCCTCTCTGCAAAGTTCTTCCCGCCACTCAACGTGGGCGGTCGTCATCTTGTCTGCAAACGCCAGCTGCATACCTAGATGCCCGATCTCCGTTGAGACTGATGTTGGCAAGCGATTGCGCGCCCTAGAGGACCGCGACTCGCTGAGCTTGTCCTCTTCCGCTGCCGATTTAGCCGGATTTATTGGAGAAAACCCGAGAGAGAGAGAGATACTGTGATTATATATATATATATATAACGAGAGAGAAACGGTCTTGAGAGAAAGCGAGAAAGATAGAGAGCCTCTCTGTCTGTTGTGGGCGAACTTGATGGGATTGTCTCCAGCAGCAGCAGATATGTCGACCTTCTGTCGATTGATTTGATAATTTCGCTGACAATGAAAAACGTCTCAAAGGCTGGTAAGACAAAAAAAGCGAAGAAGGAGAACCGTTCAGGACGCTCCAGCTCATTGTGAAGGATGTGTACAAACTGAAAAGGAAGGCGGTCATTCTGCTCTCTGCACAGAAAGAAGATAAAGCTCAAACGAGGAGGACGAGGAAACGACGCCGTCAAACGGCCAAGATTAGAAGGCTGCTGAGACTGCTGCGAGTAGGAACGTGAGGGAAAAGTGGGAGAATGCGGAGAAAACGCGAGTGAGAAATAGGGAGAGAGAGATAGAGAGAGAGAGGAAGGGTGAAAGATGGAGCGTCTCGGGGCCAACAGCCAGCTATGAGGGAAGATCGACGAAAGATGGAAAAGTTTGACGGGAGTCGCGGCCTGGCGCGCATCAATCTCCCGGCGGCCCTGCCCTGCTGACGGCGCCTGGTCGCCGCAGAGCCTCGTTGTTGTTGCTGTTCTTGCTGCTGCTATTGTTGTTGCTGCTGCTGTTGTTGTTGCTGTTGTTGTTATTATTGCTGTTGTTGTTATTGTTGCTGCTGTTGTTGTTGCCGCCGTTGCCGCCGAAGTAGGGCCCGCCCGTATAATCGGGAGATGATCTCTTTAGCGGGATCTGGATAGGGCACGCACACAGCATCATCATCGTCATCATGAGTAAGTGGTTTTGTGTGGATGTCTTGATCTATGCGTGTCTGTCTGTCTATATATGTGCTCAGCTGTAAAGGTCTGTGCATGTATGTATGTATGTATGTTTGTAAGTATGTATGTATGTACATATCTATTGTGCGACATAGATGCTGCTCTACATGGGCGCTTCAAGAAGATTTCGAAGAGGGGAAAGCCCGGGTAGTCGTCGACCTAACGTCTGTGATTGTCAGAGAGGCGTCCGGCGTTGGCGGCGGCGGCGGTAGAAATCGGGTTCAACATTCGACAGCCAAGCAAAGCCAACGGGGGGGAGCCGGGAGGGGGAGTCACTAGGGTGAGGCCATGATGCGAGACGAAAGGGTTGTGTCAACCCTGAAGCGCAGCGTCGGCAGCAGCAGCAACAACAACAACCCCGAACCCGAGGAACGCGACTGTCACCGCCGCATCGCCGCGTTGCTTGCCTGTGGTGATAAATGTCTCTATCACTGCCAGGTCCACAGGGTTCGGGGCATTTTTATACAGGAACTACCACTATGTGCTACCACTCAATGCATTTGAAATGGGCTGTTTCTTCTCTCTCTTTCTATCTCTCTACAACCTCCCCCCCTCTCTCTCTCTGTATATATATATATATATATATATTTATATCTTCTACAAGGAACACAATTGCTAAATTTGGCCATCGGGTCATTCGGGATCATGACACCGACGAGCTGTCAACGTGCGCGGCTTATCGTCAAAATTGTGACGACTGCACGATGATGTGAAAAGTCATTCTCGCAATAGCAAACCCTCTCTGTCTATGTATATACATCTTTACATATTGATTCAATGTATGCGGTTAGACGTAATTAGCGCATTACATAGGTAGCCTACAGATGTTTACCTATATGTACGAATACATACGCATATGTGCACACACGTATAGGTATATAGACTAGATTACTAATTAAATTCGTAAATAAAATTAAATCCGCACACATTTTGGCGGGCTACCCTGCATAGGTGAAATGCGTTAATTCATTTCAATTTATGTGAGCAGACAACCCACTCAAAATAGAACAAAAGCACATCGTCATCATGGATGACCGGCGCAACCTGGCTCCAGAATATGACCGAAGAACAACTGTTATCCAATTGCTTCGCGCCGGACATCGACCTGCCGAAATCATCAACATCACTGGATTTAAAAGAGCAACGGTCTACGACATTGCCCAACGCTACAGAGTTGCAGAAGAGACAGGACTAGATGGTACAACACCTAGAAAGAAGATTCACAACCGCCGACGAAAAGTGAGGACGCCAAAAGTAATAAAAATTGTGCAAAACTGCGTTTTTAAGAATCCACGTCTATCGATGCTCCGTTTAGCGATAAAATTCAATATGGGTATCCGTTCTATGCGTCGAATTATCAACGAAGAACTGCGCTACAAGTCTTACACGCTCAAATCCAAACAGATGTTGTCTGAGGCCACGAAAATCAAGGGGATGGTTTGCTGCCCTCTCATCCTCACGTCTTTGAGACACGAAACGGCGGGACACCTTTGATTCTTCTCCGACGAAAAAATCTTTATCATTGACTAAAACGTAACCGGAAAAAAATTACCGGTGGCTCGCAAAGGACCCTGAGGACGTACCAATCGTGCATAGAACCAAACATCCTGCTAATGTGCACGTCCTAAGTGTTGTGTCGAATGAAGGAGACGCAATGCTCCCACCGTTTTTTGACAATATCGAAACCGTAACAAATGAAGTGTATTTACGTGTTCTGCGAAGGCTGGTAAAACCACGGCTTGATAGAGTGTCCAATGGAAGACAATATGTTTTTCAGCAAGATCGTGCTCCCGCCCACACCAGCAACCTCGTCAAGGATTGGCTGCGGGACAACGTGACGGCATTTTGGGACGAGACGATGTGGCCCCCTAGCAGTCCAGACTTGAATCCCCTGGACTTCAATGTATGGGGCGTTGTTGAGCGAGAGTCTAGTAAGTCTCGACATGCAAACACAGAAGCGCTACGCAGAGCCATTGCCAAATCGTTCAAGAATTGAAATCCGCTAACTTTGACGAAGGTCTGTGGGCGCTTTTGCGCCAGAATGGAAAATGTAATTGCTGCTGAGTGGCTACATTGAACAAGAATGTTCCTCAAGAGTCCTTAACGACACGTAAAAATATCACCGAAATATCTGTTTTTATTTCGATATAAATTGCGATAACGTTTAGTCCGGATTCACCTGTCACTGTAGACTAAAACATACGTTGCGCAACTTAAACATCACTTTATCGATACTTACATCGAATTAACCGATAAAAGTGTGAAACCTTGCACGGCAGACGCACAGTTTGTCCTATAATTTATCTTCGGGTCAAAGTCGTACGGAGCGTCTAAAGCACACTTCATTTGATTCAGGTAAATACGCTAGTTTGGCAGTAAGGTGTGCGTTGAATTCATTGGCTTCGTACGCTTCCATGCGCGGTAAACGTAATTCGATGATGCGGTCCGTCGCACCTGCTTTTCAGCCACTGCCGTTCTGCTGTAAGAGATTTGGAGCTCTCGATAAAGTGGTATGCTAAATGGCCGATTTTCTTTTTAATTTATTTCGGCGGGCTTCGTCAACAGCAACCATAAAATATCGGGGTTTTATGAAATACGATTTAGTTTTCATTTTAGTACCCAAGTGGGCGAGCATTACGAATGTACTGCACACAGCAAGTTTCAGTCCTCAGGCTTGACAGTATTGATGCACAAACTTTCCTATGTTTGGCGTAGTACTTGCATCGATTGACAAATACTGTATTGTACCCGCAAGCAATACTTTTGGTATATATGGGCGTCGTTGGTGCTGTTGTCGGTTGGATTTAAAAATCGTTTTTGCTCTTTGTATCCAGACGGCTTCCCAACGAATCAAGTATATATATATAGGGTGTTTCGAAAATCATGTCGGATCTCTAAAATGTCATGAAAACAAAAATCTATATATATATATATATATATATATATATATATATATATATATATATATATATATATATATATATATATATAAAAATCTATATATATATATATATCGGGTGTTTCTAAAATCATGTCGGATCTCTAAAATGTCATGAGAACAAAAATGATAAGGTAGATCAAACAATCATGTTGACATTAGTTATGAAATACAACATCGGTGAGGTGGTGGCCTTGCTGCTTTAACAAACCGTATACGGAATACCCGATTCTTAGCACTTTTCCTAAAATATATATCTGACCCAATTGCACTATTACACGCCTCCGGGTTGATCTCTAGTTCACTGATGGTCGTGAAATTGGCTACTCTTTACTTTAGGGGAAAAAATACCAAGAGTCTAGCGGTGTTCAATAGCAGAACTTTTGAAGGCTAGTGTATCGCCCCGTGGCGCGAGACTATGTGCCCGAAGCCTTTCGCTTTATTAAGCTCAGTTGTCTTGCCGGTTGTGCTGCTTGTGGAACTACGTTGTTGGAACCAGAGTTCATTCACATCGATACCATCTAAATTTGGTCAAAGATAATCAAGCATGATACTGCAATAGCGGCCGCCTGTGGAATAAAAAAACAGTTCCGAAAATAGTACACCTACATGAATGGTTATCTCACTAAGCCGGTTACGACGACCTTAAATTGCACGAAAAGCAGGTCCTCATCGAACTTCTATTTTCATGGAAGCAGAAACTTCAGTTTTGTCCAAGAGATACTAATGCTGATATGTATATATATACACGCTAAACTTGTTTTCTAACATGTTCTAATAAATGGTAGATCCACTAACATCTGCCGCGAGTTGCCTCACAACGAGAGAGTATGTGTGGTCAGGATACATCCTCTCGAGTATGGAAGTAGCAAATGAGCGGTAGAGGGTGGCAGCTACGTTCTACCATCTAGCGCTCAGCAAAAATAGCAGGCTTACGTCTTTCATGTGAACTAAACAAGCAGCGCGCATTATCAGGAGGAACACTATGAAATATAACGAAGATTATGTCTGGCCTAATCAGCCTGATTCTAACACTGTAAGGCTTAGGATCACTCGAGCGCTCATCAGAGATGCCCGGCCGCTTTCCCATGGCATCCCGATTCACTAGCACAGACAATGTAATCAAATGAGCGATTACCCGGTTTCCGCGTCCGTGAAGAGGCGGAGACGATTGTGAAGAGCGGAGCGCTGGGCGGGAGATTAGTGCCGAATTTTGTGCTACCAGTGTCGATCGGCTGGGGATCGGCACGCTCAGCTTAAGAGAGCGCGGACAGAGAAGGACATATTGATAGTACCTTAGATTCTTGTGTGTGAGGAAGGAACATTCAGAGATACGTTTGGTTAGATAGTTATGATTGCCTTTGACATGATTGTGCAGGCAAGAGCACATGTGATAATGGCTAATAAAAGGCTTAAGATGAGGGCTTGTGAACGTCTCGGCCACTGTGTGTAAATGGCCCGTTTCTGCGCTTAGAAACTCATATTTGTCCATATAAGATGTCCATACGAACGGTGGGCACAAACAGTGTTGTTGTCCGTAAATGTTTCGTTGTTATGTTTTCGTGTTTAGTTTTTATATATCGAAGCTTTAAGAGCTTGCGCGTCAACAAGCCACCAAAGGTCACTGTACCGAGAGAGAGAGAGAAATGCTTTGAAATGCATCCTTTAGGGTGAAAGTGCGCAAAAGTGGTCCGCTATGTAACGTTGGAGCTAAGGATCAAATACAGGTTGTGGCTTCGAACGAACTGTTAGCACTAAGCAAAGAAATCAAAGTACAAGCATCGCGCGATTGGTGGCAACTACCCTCCCCCCATACCTCACCATACCTAACAACCTCTTATAGCGTTGATGCATCAGTGCAATGAGACGTCCATTTCAAACGATAGCCTGGTACTTTCTCACCTTGCCTGTCTTGGCGAGAGCTGAAGCATAACCGGCCCGGGCCGCGGCAGCTACTGACTCATTAGCCTCCTTCCTTCAATGGTCAGTGCTGGCGCGGCCCGAGCAGGTTATGCTTTAGGGGTTAGGTGGAGCGGGTCACCAGTTCTCCCGTTATTTGAGGACGCTTTCCGTCTGTTTGCACGTTGTCCCCAATGACTGACGGCAATGTCGATGCAGGCGCCGCTGCTGTGTGCGAATAGTTAATAAGCACTGTTCGCTTCTTGTTTGCAGAAGGGTAGCGACAATAGCGGCATGTTAAACAATGTTATAATTGTGAGGTCCAAACGTATTATTGCAAATTCTTTAAATAATTAATTCACTCCATGGCGCCTAAAATAGATGCCGCGTTCCCTCTGCAAACGGCCAAAGACAATGCTTGTCTCAAGAATTGACCCTCTCTTCGGTCGCTTGTGACCTCCTGAATTCGCTTACTGAAATCTTTGAGAAATGCTTCGGTTCTTTTGCTGATTGGTCCTAGCGTCCTCCATGGCAATAGGCACAAAAGTATATCTTGCTTCTAGTCCAGCGTATTTAACGCATTTTTTGGCGTCCGCGTGCTTTGCCACCTATTCCGGCTCAACTGAGCTGTGGTGTAAATAGGAAACCACGGTGGTGCACGAAACCGTATAATATTATTATTATTATTAGTCGTCTGCTTGACGTGTTCGAAGCAGGATGCACGCCAGTGAAGCTCCGTGAAATCACTCTTGTTGAATGTGTTAGTTGCTGTGCTTGGCAACGGCTTGTGTATGGTGAACTCGGTGGTGACTTCGAGCACCTCGACAGAGGCTCTGGAGGCCGAAAAATTCGGCCCGGATCCCAGTTTAAGTGTTAATCCGGCACAACCGCACTCGAAGCTTTCGACCGGCTCGACTAAGTCTCCGTCGAATTACGTTAGCAGCGTAAGAGGACGGAAGCGGTCCCGTGCGCTACTCGGAGACGTAAACACAGCAGAGCCTGCCGCAGCTAAAAGACCTACCAGCAGTCGAAACGAACAAGAAGCAGCGATGCTTGGCAGTCAGCTGTCAACAACCTCAGCAGCAGTAGATCCGCTGACATCAACACAGCTGACCCACGGACAGATGACAGCAGCGCAACAAGTACCCAACCAACCAGTAATGGCAGCCTGTACAAGGTGCGCGCAGCCACTTGGCGGCCTTCTTCTGGTGTGCGGTGTGTGTTGTCGACAATTTCACGCGATATGCAGGGCTAACGACGAACGAGACCCGACTGAGGAGCCTAGTACCTTGTGGCGCTGCCGCATTTGCCAGGCCACTGAAGGACTGTCGTTCGATATGCTTCAGTTCATGTCGCAGGTTGATAAAATGTCAGATCTGACAGCACCGATCGTGAGAGGAGTGCTGTACTTGCTTAATAGAATGAACAAGCTGGAGGCGGACATGGCAAACCTACAAGAAGCTGCATCTTTGAGAATGGAGGATGACAGTCAAGATGACACGCGAAAACATGATAGTATGGTGAAGCGTAAAAAGTCTGTGCTAGTGGTTGGAGACAGTGCAATCCGTCAACTGAAAGGCAAGATCTTGGCACAATTGCCGAAGAAGACTTCGGTAACAGTGAAGGCCTGCCCAGCGCCAGACATCGCCACCATCGTCGCGCAGGTAGATACTTTTCTTGAGAAGTCAGATGGTCCTGTCAGTGTTATTCTGCACGGCGGCTACCACGAGTGCATGGAGCTCGAAGGTGACAAATTTCTAACGCAGGTCGAGCAGCTCGCTAGGCGACTCAGTACTGAACGACCAAACTCAACCCTCGCCTGCGTAACTGTCCCGCAGTTTACACAACAGTGCAAGGACGTAAATGAGAAACTTATTGCAAGCAAAGAGCGATGGGGTATCTCAGTTCTCAATATGACGTACCCACAACGAGGTCTGGTTCACCAGAATGTGTACTCTTACAAAAAAGCCGAGGAAGCTGCGGTGATCGTATCCAAAGTGATAGCCAGACGGGCAGCGAATTTTTTAGAAGTAAAAGTTCAACCGCTACAGAAGGGTCTTTCGTTGCCAGTAGAAAGAAAGAACGCCGTTCAGCCCGAGAAGAAAGATGTACATCCGAAACGACTCGACCGGGACTCCAACACGACTCATCGTCGTCAGCAGCCAGCACATCACGCATGGCAACAGAGCCGGACACCGAGCCACCCCGAAACTCTTTCCCTGCACAGACAGAATCATCGTACGGGCAGGCGCTGGAAACGGTGGAACCAGACAGACAACCGGGTCCAACAACATCAGCAGAAGGGAGAATACAAGAGTCCCATTCCTCGCAAGCCGAACCTCAACGACTTTATTGCTCGCGTTCTCCGGCAGGCCTACGAACAGACGGGACCTTACTAAGGCTGATGGAATGGAATTCAGAGGGAATTGAATCCACTTTACGGTTGCTGCCCCCAGCGAGCCTCGCCGGGATTGACGTTCTCATTCTTGTGGAGACATGGGCCACCGGCGATATTTACAGACCAAATTTTTATATCAGCAGCTGCCCGGCCATGAGACTAAGTGACGTTGGCCGTCCGAGTGGAGGGGTCTCAATTTTATATAATGAGCGTGTCGGAAATATGACTTCACTCCTAGCAGCCGATAATTGCGTCGTGCTAAAGAGTGACATGATGAATATTATAGCGATGTATGTACGTCCAAGCGTATCAGAGAACACCTCCGATTTGATAGAGAAGCTAACCCGTTGTCTGGACCTGGTCGACCTCAACAAACCCACTATCGTCGCCGGCGACTTCAACGCTCGACTGGATAGACCTAACGACGAAAGGACAGCGGCGCTGGTGGACTCGCTCAATGACTACGGGTTATGGATTGCAAATGAGTCGGGTCGAGCTACATTTAGTGGACCAATGGGATGCTCGACGATCGACGTCATCTCAACGAACCTCCCATCGACCCGGGTGCATTATTTGCACGATAGGCATCAGCTAAAAGAAGGAGGCGATGTTTCATGGCACGTCCCCATCGGTGTGGATATCTATCTGTCTGACAATATTGCAGGAGCCCCACGTCGCCGGTCATTGGGAAAGAAGATTGATCTCTACAAACTCTGCAGGCAATTACCTACGGTAATGCCGTGCCCTGACCAACCCGACATCGACTGCTACAGTGAGCTCCTTACAGCTGTCGTAACCCAAGCGTGATACCCGTCTTCAAGAAAAAAGGCAGAGACTGGTGGACAACCGATTGCACAACAGCCAAACGCGTTTTGTTGAATATCCATAGTGCCAACGCAGATTTGACAGAACGTGTGCGGCTAAAAAGCGTGTATAGACGAGTTCTGCGGAATGCAAAACATAACTTTGAAAAAAGAGCAGAAGAGGTGTTATTGCGACGCACAGAGAGAGCACCCTACCTCTGGCTCCGAGGAAACGCACCTCTCAGAAAGACTTGTACGATTGAATCGGATATTCTTATTAGGCATTTTAGCGAAATTCTTTGTGGCAGCGGCTCTATTCCCCGAACGCTTCCAAGATACTTTGCAGCATGGTCAGAAGAGGACTCCCGGTGGCAGCAAGAACTGGCAAATGACGTATCCATTCGTGAAGTCGTAGAGCTTATTAATCGACTGCCGATGAACAAAGCGGCAGGCCCCGACGGTGTACGTAACGAACATCTCCAACAGTCAATGGTACTGGTGCCGTTCTGGACCGCTTTGTTCAACGCGTGCATCAGAGCGGGTCGGGTACCAGACGGGTGGCGCGATTGTTTGCTAACTGTAATACCTAAAGGTAAAGGAAGTCCGCATGACCCTTCGGCATGGAGAGGGATCGCAAAGAAAAGTTGTGTGTATAAACTCTTCTCAAAACTGCTTTCTCAGCGGCTAACTACATACCTGTAGTACAAGGGAGCTATTCCCGAAGAGCAGCATGGGTTTCGCGCTTCTAAAAGTACCCTGACAGCCTGCAGTATTCTCCTTGAAGACATTGGAGAAACACTAGCGCGGAAAAAGCAATTTATCTACGCAGTATTTGTAGACTTAAAGGCTGCGTTCGACTCAGGTTTAAGATCACTGGTGTTGGAGAAGCTCGCTTCACTGGGGGTGCCCTGCAGGATACTCGGAGTTATGATGGACATCCTACAGAAAAACTCGATAACAATAGACGACGGAGTAGCAGAGCATCCAGGACTCGAGCAAACCACCGGTTTTGCCCAGGGCGATAACTTAAGCCCCCTCCTGTTCTCAACTCTGATCAGCGACCTTCCAGCTAACATCAAGAATCGTCATCGAAACGTCAACCTACTTCTATACGCCGACGATCTTGTTTTATACAGTACCAGCCGATTCCACCTACAACAAGCGCTTGCATCACTGGTACAGTATGTCAGTACTGTGGGACTCCGGATCAATACCAGCAAAACGCATGCTATGAAGTTTTGTAACGGGGGACGTCGTGCGGCGACCGACGAACTTCGTCTAGGGTGCGCAGATCCTCACGTATGTTAATCACTTTACGTACCTCGGGCTAACAATCTCCTCTACAGGCAGGTCGTATGCCAGACATATCTCCGAACGCGTTAGGAAGGCTTTGATTGCCTGTTCCTTGATTAAAAAACTACAAGTTATGTCCGTGCGCATCGCTATTGCGCTCTTCGACTTGAAGATCGCACCAATTGCTTCGTACGGCATAGAGGTCATCTGGACGAAGCTAACGCCGGCTAACCTGACTACCCTTAATGGAGTTAAATCCGCGTTTCTGAAGCGAGTGCTTGGGTTGCACAGCTCAGCTCGTAATAGACTCGTGTACTTGCTGGCAGATACCCCGCTGTTCGTAGAGGACCTGAAGAGGCGACTGAATCTCCCTGCGACACCGGGATACGATTGTTTCATCAGTGAATACGAAGTTAAAATGGCAGAAATTGATCCAGAATTTTACACAGTTGGGGCAATGACATCAGATTCATGGAAAGATGTAGGTAGGACTAACCGCCATATTGTTACGCGATTTGCAGTGCACGGGTATCACCACGTCGTGTGTGGCACAGTGGGATTCCATGAGCCGAATGAATCTTGTGTTTGTAAAAATTGTAGCAATCCATGTTCAAAGTATCACGCCACTCACTGTATATATTTCATCTCGTTATCACAATTGGCGAATGCTTCTGGTAACTTACCGCTGTAAATATGTGTGTTACGGCTTATTTGTTGCCAACGTGTTTGTTTGTATGTAGGTAAAGATTAGGTATTGTTTTACCCAACATGGTGTGGAAATAAATGAAATGAATTATTATTATTATTATTATTATTACAAGTGCCTCATTAAGAGAAGACATCATCTTTCTAAGAAGAATTTGTTTTTTATTTTATAAAAAGCTCATTTCTATCTAATAAATGTACTTAAATGTATCCGGCCAAATCTACAACAAGATGCTGCCACAGGCCACGCAGCCGGCGAGACAATACTGTTCTCGTGGAACGGGGACATTCACTGGACTTCAATCTTGCGATTGATCTTGCTGTACCTCTATGGCTTTTGAAGAGAAAGTGCGCGCCAAAAATCATACAACCATCCGCGGTCAAAGACCAACATTGAAGCGTGAATGAATTGAAATTGAGCTTGATTTATGTGAAAAGATTCTTAAAATTATGTTACGAATAGAGCTTGTAGTAACCAAAAGGTTCCCATCTCACCGATCTTGCATGTATATATAAATATATATGTGTATTTTTTTTAGGCGAGCACTGCCGAGTGTGCAAACGTATTGTAAATGATTAATAAATCATCACAATATGTTCTATATATATATATGTCCTCTTTGAAGCAGTTTTCGTGTCTACACTGATAATCTGATAACAACGGTTGACAAATCCAAGAGCTAATTGTATAGGAAGTAAGCAACCTAAACGCCCACGTCGCTACGCTGCAAACTGCATTAACCCGGTGATATGCACATGATGTGCGTGCTCAAGTCTGCCAATACACCATTATAAATAGGAATACCGAACATAATCACTTTTGTTTAAAGAACGCAAAAACAATGTGTTGTTTCTTTAGAAAAAATTTGGGACCGCATGGTGCACACTTGTCACTGTCAACTAACAGCGACTCGCGTAGGACGCACACCCCTACTGAACCACCCTGTGTTCCAACCAGGCGTGGAATTGCAAGGCATTTTTTCGACGACTCACATTTAATGAGCATCGTTGAGCATAACGTCAACGCAATGCAAAGCATCATAAAAATAATCATGATTGTATTCGCCGTACGCCCAAGCCTAAAATGAATAGCCAATGACATTGTACTCTTCTTCGTCGGCTGGCCTGTCGGGTGAGTCGGGTTAGCCGACGTAAATATATTACAAGTACCACTACTACTACTACTACTAGTACCAATAATGCTATTTTATTATAGTCATCACCTGGTATTGAGACTACTGTTGACGATACATCGTCACGAACCGTAGAAGTTTTAGAAACAGCAGCACAAAAGCAGCATAAACAGAGCCACCCGTAATCAACGCAGCCTCGTTGCGTTTTTCCTAGCACAATGCATGCTTATCTGCATTGTCTGGTCGATGTCCTTCCTGCTCGAACAACTACTCCGAGCTATTGATGGTTTTCTACGCATATTGCACATACAAAAAAAGATGGTAGAAATATTTTCGCACACGCTTTCGCACACGCAAAGACACACAGTCGAGAAGGTGGTGGAAAAGGGCAAACAGAAGTAGCAATCGATAGAAAAAGACGAAGAAGATAAAGCGAAACAACAAGAGACATTCACCTATTGAGTGTGTAGAGACGTTTTTACGAAAAGCGCACGGCAGCGTAAACAGAATTCAGTGGGAGCAGTGGGAAAATGTCCAAACATGCGTGAACTCCGCAAAATCACGAAAACAACAACAGCAACCAAAATTACAATAATAGCAGCAACATCGACGACGTAGTAAGATAATGTACGAAGAACCAGTCAGTACACCAACAACAACAACAACAACCATGGAGTTGTCCTGCAAACTGCTCAACCTTCCATGGAATCCACGAAAATCTAACGCTTTTTCTGTATAGTATAACTGCAGAAATACAAACAATATTACTAGTAATAATACAATTATGATGGCCGTGATGATCCTAATAATAGGGCCGATGAGAACAACAGTGATGATGATGATGATGATGATTTTTATTATGATTATATATATCCTTTTCTTCTTCTCGTTTTTCTTTCAGATGTTTGTGCCACCTTTATTTATTGCATTGTTGTTGTTGATGTTGTTGTTGCTGCTGCTAGATGTTTTCGCTACCGACGGGAGGTGGGGGATTCGATTCCCGTTGTCGTTGACCTACCATATTTTTCATCTCGTGCTCGTCGTTTTCTTGTATTTTCTTCTTCTCGTGTTTTTTTCCCCTTGTACTTGGCGCCGTTGTCAATAATGATTGAATTATTGTTACGGCACGAGAGAGCCGCTCTCGGGAAGACCCCGCTGTTGTTGCTGTTGCCGTTGTTGCTAGAGGGGCCGGTCCCCGCAGCAACCGCTGTCTACCACGAAGATCCCGTCTTGTGATGGCTTTTTTGGTTATTCCTCCCTCTCGTTTCGTGCCATCCTTTTATCTCTTTCTCTCTTGGCCTTTCTTGGATTGTCTGCGGATTTATCTCTCTGCTCCCTGCCTCCCTGTTTCTCTTCACAGCAAGAGTGGCAACCAATGCTAGCAACAACAATATCCGTAGTAACAGCAACAACAACAACAGCGCGAATTAGCCGACAACAGTTTGGGCTCGTCTCCCCCCCCCCCCCCGCTTTTCCCGCCTCAGACAGACAGACGTTCGCGAGTATCCAGCCTATCTCCTGCTCTTAAATGTGGAGGCGGTCGTCGAGGCCACATATCATGTCAATGCGCCTCCCCCTTCCGCGCTTCGCTTTCCCTACCACACTCACTTAGCTAGCCAAATACATAGAATCTTTATATATATATATATATATTCACATAGATGCGAATATATGGAATGGATCGAAAAGTTCGGATACATATTTATAAGCAAAGAATATTTATTTAATATTACTAAGTGCTTTTGTTTCCGTTAAAGCAGCTCCCGTCCGTTGCAATGCACGTGTGCCACCTTCTTTCTATAATCGCAAAACAATGTCTTTTCAATTTTTTATTTAGCAGAACAGGAAAAACTCGCAAATCGGAACCCGGTCCAGCGGTGTCGTGGCGGACGGTCTAATAGTGGTTTGCCCAAAGTTCAGGCTTTTTGCATAGAACGTGCTCACGCAATCCTCTTAAGATTTCGCGGTAGTATTCCGTATTGAACGTAGACCCAGGTGGTTGTAGTCGAAAAAACGGCCAAGGGAACATTGCCGTTGGATCTGCGTTGTCGGATTTTTTCGATCGACTCTCTCCTTAGAAGTACCACTGGGAGGATTGAGCTTTGCTTTTTACGTCGTAAACAAATACCCATGACTCGTCTTCAGTATTTATCTTCTGAAACAATCCAAGGTCTTACTGCTATCGCCTGAAGGTTGGATTCGGAATTCGGCAGCGTTAATTTGCTGTAAATTCAACAATTTTGGAATGAACTCCGCGGCGGATCTTCTGCCGCATAAAATATCGGTCAAGACTGTTACAACTTATCCATAAGATATCTCCAATTCCTTGGCTATCTTCTTGATAATAATTCGGCGATTGTCAAGTTGATATTACAAACGTTTTCCACGCTTTCTTTTGTTATTAACGTCTAAGACCTTCCCTAACAAGCGTCAACCAAATCCCATCACATGGGATTTAGTTTTAGCCACAGGATATGCTGCAGATTCTTTGTTCCTACATTTTCGGTTCGTAAAAGATCACCAAACCTTGTTTTTGGCATTTCGTTGAACCAAACGCAAACTAAACGCCGCCAACAAAATTTGCCTATGTGTAGCTAATAAATAGCGCTTCTAAGCAAAACAAACCGAAACACCTTAGTAGTTTCGGTCCAATTATTAAAATATTAAAGTACTAGAACTTGCCGATCCGCTCTCGTAGGTATGCATGTTTATTTATATATATATATATATATATATATATATATATATATATATATATTTTTTTTTTTTTTTTTAACGCTCTGTTAACCACATTTTAGACGCTCGTAATGGGCTAAGTTGCCTGCGGTATATATATATATATATATATGGTTTAAGTCAACGGTAGTAACAGTAGCCGTCACAGTTGTTGTTTCGTCGCGTTGCTGTTGCTGTTGTTATTGACGTTTTTTATTGGGTGCCCTTTGCGTGGAATGAAAAAGGTGCGGATAACGGATAACCTGTGCAATGTGTCTGAATTGTTGTATAGAAATACTTTATTGTCCTGTATTGTTGTTGTTGTTGTTGTTGGTGGTGGTGTTGTTGTCGTCGTCGCTGTCGTTGTTGTTGTTGTTGTAACTAATCTTGGGGCTATTGGTGAGTAGCTAGAAGCATCGGTCGGCATCTATAGCTGACGTTTCATCTACCGGTAGCATTAGCAGGTTGTTCGATTGTATATATGTATGTATATATGTCTGTCTGTGGGTGTTGTCAGTGAATCGCGACCCTGCCGCACCCATGACTCGTATGCTGTGCGTAGCGCCCTGTTGTTCCCAGTTGTACATGCTCTGGTGTCCCGCCCGGAACACTCTAACATCATCGTCATCGCCAGTATTATCGTCATCATCATCATCATCATTCCCATCACCACAAACACACCACCATTGCCACCATTTCTACGAACCAGTAGCCGCAGTGGCAACAGCGCCCCGAAAAAGAAGACTCGACAGCGGCGCCACGAAGAAGACTGCTGTAGGCATCGACGCCTCGGCGACCGACCGACAGCAGATAACGTCGGATTCGGACGGCGGTCTGAAGTCGACGTGGCTTCAAACCACCGTCCAGGCCCATCATCACGTTTGCCGACGCTAGACGCTGCTTTCGTCGCTGTTTGTTCACAAACTGTTGACCGCGCGTCGTTCGATGATGTGAGGCAAAGGCCGCGTGAACATTGACCGACCACCTCAGTGGCAGTGAACCACACCGGCCGGCCAGCCGGACGCCCGTGCGCTTCGTCGAGCACTCAGTCGCCCGATCATCGACATCGGCATCGGCATCATGGATTGCCGCGTCGCCGAAGCAGAGTTGCCCCAGCAACGTTTTCGGCGGCAACCACAGCGACGGAAGTCGTCATGTCACAAGCGGGCGCTGCTGCATTTGGTGTTGCGGTTCGTTGTCAAAGATATGGGTGGCGACAGTAGCATCAGCAGCAGCAGCAGCAGCAGTGCTACCGCGGTCGCGCAAGATAGCGGTGAACAGTATAAGGACAGCGAAAATACGACGACAACAACAATAGCAGAGGGAAGAAGAACAACAACTTCAAAAAAACCACAACGGCAATAACAACAACGACAACAACAACAACAGCAACAACAACAGCAATAACAACAACATCAACGAAAACAAAAACCACAACAACAACAACCACAACCACAACAACAACAACACTAATAACAACGACAAAACCGACGAGCTTGTAAGCCTGTAGAGAGGTTGCCCCCGCGCCGTGGTGGAAGGGCATCATCGATATATATATATATATATATATATATATATATATATATATATATATATGCATAAATGTAGAGGTGGCGACGAATGGCCTTCGGCCTGTGGCCAAGCATGATGTCGCTAACGACGATTATACCAACGATGATAATGATGACGATTTGGTTTCTGACGTCTCTGAGCTCACCGGCCAAGCCGATGTAGTTGAATTTGGCGAATTTGCCGAAGTCGCTGACCTCGCAGGCGGCTCCACCGCCAAACAAGCGCCACAATGGGCTTGTGCGCATTCGTAACAACCCAATCACGGCGACAAACGGATATGCAAAGGTAAGGGCGATTCAAATCGGACAGCGCACAAAATAGGAATCAACAAGTACACGTCGGAGAGAAAGAAGATAAAGAGACAAACGAAGAGATCATAAACGCGGTAGTACCCTAATAAAAAAGAGAAAAGAAAAAATATAGATAGAGGAAAAGAGAGGACAAAGCATCGATTGGAAGAGCGAGGAACAGTGAGAGAAAGAGAGGAAAATAAACAGAAAACAGGAAAAAGAAGATATGCGCGTTGTCTAAAACAGCCTGCCTTAAGTCGTTGTTGTTGTAGCCTGTCGGCCTTCACTAAGCCGGCAAAGTTATAGGTGGTGGTGTCAAGCGAGAATACCAAAGTCAATAAAAACAACAAGAACTGACCTCTGTTCCCCGCCTTATTCCTCGTGACTTCAGTTACGTCTGCCCAAATATATATATATATATATATATATATGGCTGAGGAACGCCTATGGTGGCATCTCCGTTCTGCCATGGAATGTGCGGACGGGAGATGCTGCCAGACGCTGACGGGGGACTTTGCCTTCTTCCTTTCTTTTCACGGCCGCCACCGCCGCGTATCCTCGCAAATAGCGATACTCCCGTAAGAAGAATCCAATACGCGACCACACAGAGGCGCACGTATGCACAAAATATACAGACAAACAAACAAACAGACGGATAGATAGATAGATGGCTAGCTATGCATGCATTCGTCCATCAATCAATTTATTCATGCAGAGGTCAGTGACAGTTGATACCAGTGAAACGCCCACATCCATGTACACATAGATCGATCGGGAGTCAAAGATAGCTTGCCGGCT
Source organism: Dermanyssus gallinae (assembly GCA_003439945.1). Lineage (NCBI taxonomy): Eukaryota > Metazoa > Arthropoda > Arachnida > Mesostigmata > Dermanyssidae > Dermanyssus > Dermanyssus gallinae. The sequence continues at coordinate 30,155 of QVRM01000550.1, forward strand.
GATGCAACAATAGGGTCATCATCATGAACTACAACGACGAGGAAGACAGACACAATAATAACAACAACAACAACAACAACAACAACAACAGCAACAACAATCATAACAACAACGGCAACAACAATCATAACAACAACAGCAACAACAATCATAACAACAACAGCAACAACAATCATAACAACAACAGCAACAACAATCATAACAACGACGTTGGGGGCCACAGCAACGATGACGCGTTAGGCCAACTGCAAAATGTCTGCCCCCGCCGCTAAGCAGTCTGCCGTTTACGCGTCCCCGCTCTGACGACGACCTGTTGGTGTTTGCTTCCCTCCAGCAGTTTCGTTCGTTGCTCATAGTTGCATTCGTCATTCATTGGGCTGTTTCAGTTTCGCAGGTACAACAGAAAAAAACGGATATGCGAGCTAAATGGCTGCATAGACATTAATCGCATGAGAACACTGTGTCAACCAATCGTTCCCTGGAAATGAGCAAAGACGCGCACGCACTCAGTTTGTTGGGCTCGAACCCCTTCCTGTGCACTTATATTTGGGACACGGAGGCGACTAGCCATGTTAGGATAGAGACGGAAGCAGCCTCCTCGGCAAGGTGATAGATTTTCTTGTCGTGCAGAGATTTCTACAAGCGAGTATTCGATGAGACGTGGTTTTCTTCAGGTTAGAAGGAAGGTCACATAACGGAGAAGGTTACGTAGAAACGGTGAAATACGGTTTGTTGCTCCTCGTGAATCCCCCAGTCGTTTGTTCGATGAGTTATGCCTGTTGATGAAAATGTCGGACTCAGCGTTGATCTGTGTCTGCCGTTATGAAAGGTGCATCCAGGAGTGTTTGTGAACTGTAGACCTATTTGAATGACCCTTTCTAGCAGGATTTTCCCATGCTTTAATGTTCAAAAACTGCGGGCCTATTGAAGTTCACTCCCAGAATTGCTTCGTGGTAATCGCGGATACTCATGCTGAGGTCTGGTTCTTTGAAAAAATCCTTGTATTCCTGTAAGGTAAATTTCAGTGAAATGTACACCGAGCAATTGCCAGGTCGAATGAAAGAGAAATGCGTGCCTTGTCGGACAGAAGTGAGAAATTATCTTACGGAGGATACCTTGATCAAAGAGAAGCCGTTGCTAGTGTGGAATCCAGGTTGAGAAAGCTGCGTTGTGAAAGTAGTAGGGTCTCTATGTTATTTTTTGAGCCGCGAACAGATACGCCAGATCACATGCTCTGAAACCCCTGCAGAGGTTATTTTCTAGTATTTTAATGGATCTGGTCATTTTAAGAAACGTTTTATCAACTCAACAGCGGGCCCAAAAATTCTGTCTTTGGCGTAGAAACCGTTCAGCATCCTCATAGGGCATTTTAGCAATGCAGAGTGGCATCGGCAGTCGCCTTTGGCACAATTAGGCGGATTTCGTTCCTGAATGTTTTTGAAGCTCGTTTGACGTCTACGCTAGTCGTTGCCGTGTTGTCCCTAAACGCACGTAGAGCGTCCATATTTATTGATCTCATAGGAACTACAATGATAAACCAGGTTATTTCCAGAATGTTTGTCGTGTGTCTGATTGCCGGCATTTGAAACTAGATTTTAAAAAACGAACTTCGATTTTGTTTATTTCACTCAATTTGATAAAATTGAGTTCATGTTCTTTCATCTTCGTCAGGCTTCCGAAGAGAGCGTGTTAATAAAAATACAATCTTTCAGCTCCAATGCTGCATGTTACACTGCATGGAACTTAACTGCTATTTGATCTAGATTTCCAGAGTCACGACTGGATATTGTTCAAGGGAAGGGGGGACCAACCAAGGCTTTCCTTATGGGTGTGATCTCAGCGGTTTCCGAAATGGCCATTGCTCGGACACCACGTGTTCTAAGGGTCCTAACGAGCTGCATTCTTTAGAACCTGAGTAGAGAACGTTTTCATTTTTCTTGGACTGGTAGGATCATCCATTCCCCGAATGCTCGAAGCTTAGGTTTTTAACCACCTCGATTCTCAGGATGTCTTGAGTCTGTAGGAGCATGGTTGTATCTTCCTTAAGGTGTGGCAATCCATTTTTTTTTTAGATTTTCTGTAAGGCAATTGCCCGTGTACGGGTTTTTTTATGTCAATGCTAATTTTAATCCACTCCGGCATCCAGTCCTCCCGAATGCAAGGCAAAGGCTTTGCCACTAAGCCATCTTGCTCGGTATTTTGCAGTCAAGGAAGTGAGACAAGACCTTCAGCCTTATAATATAAGTAAAACTCTTGTGCGAGTCTTGTCTCCTAGAATGCACGACTTACTAAAGTTAATATTAGTTAGGTGTATGCTGGTCATTCCCTCATGAGTGAGGCCAGCGTACTTTGTGACAGCTATTTTGTGGAGGATGTCTTGTATCTCTGCAGTTATAGATTCCTCCGGTAGTGGAAAGAAGGGAGCTTTGGGAGTGGGTCGTTATTTGTTTCCGACGGACTATCTCTTTGTGTTCGTTGGTTAAAACCTACCCCAAGGGCAGTTCGGAGTTTACTGACTAGTTTTCAACACTATTTAGGACGAACCACTGTCAACAAAGGATGTAAGAATTTTTCAGAAGAACGAAAAGGAATAGTATATCTACCCATACCAGGTCAAGCAAACACTGTAATCGGCACTGAATCCGTTGCCGCTGCTGTTAACAAAATTATTAGAGATCCGCGCTCTTACGCTGAGCGCCGCGTTCTAGACGTATTTGTATTTGTCATGCTTTATATGAACTTTAAATGTTCTCACACGAAAAGGTAAATCGGCTCTAGGTGGATTGCAAGTCATTCCTCAAATATTCTGTTGCAGCTCTAAAGGATATCGTTTCTTTTTGATAATGACGCTGTCACACGTGTCCACTTTATTTGGGCAAACCAAATAGTTAGCGTTTATTATATATGAGTGCGTGTTGCGGGTTATGCAAGCCTAAAACTTGCCTTATTTTATTATGTCTAACAAAATGCAGATGAGAATTCTGCCAGTAAGAGTAATCTAAAGTTCAACTTCTGTAGACTTATATATATATATATATATATATATATATGGGGTAAATGTGTGTTTGCCTACCTATATTTTTTAAAGACGTAATGGTATACTTGTGTGGTCTCCTGACAAGATGAACCGTTAGGTAAAAACACCAATTTAAAATGCTCTTCTGTTTGAGCTTTTAGAAGGAATTCTCGGAGTATCACCGTTGTCTTCGAACTAGATCTTATGACCTGCCGAAAACGGCATTGGAGGTCTCGGATCTTAGCTTTTTTTCGAGGAGTTTTTAATTCTAGACCATCCTTTGTCGCCTACTGGGTGGAATCGCCGTGTCAATGCACCGAGGGCCGGACATGTAGAGATACCTAGGGTTTTACCAGCAATACCCAACAATTATTGTGGCAGCATGGCGGTGTAAACCATATAGCGCTGACTCTCAGCGGTAAATGGTTTATCATCTATTTTCAAAGCGCATCGCTTAAAGATAAGCATCGGGAATCAAACCGGCGACACCCCGGTGGATGAAAACCATAACTAGCGCACTATTCTCTTAGACGTTAGCCTGGTAACTAGTAATGCTAACTCTTGTTCGGAACTCGCGGCGAAACGTGTCGTTAATCATGCAGCCCGCGTCTGGCGTACCGTAAGCTCTCAACAACTTCTCATCTATTTCAAGCGGGTCCCTCACACACTGCAACGCTAACAAATTGGTACACCATTATGCCATACATTGCCTATTTCAGTGATCCTAATGCTAGACATCGAAAAAAAGACACTCTTGCGCATACTAGCAAGCTTCGGATTGTTGTTGTCGTTGTTGTTGTTTTTTTATTGAAATATATTTACACATTAGTCACACATTAGTCATCGCATCATCTTTTTACATTAGCTAGGTAACTGACTCTGTACACATCGATCATCGTCGACCGACAATCGAACACTAATTGTTCTGTACATGAATTATTCGGCTTTCTTGGCCACCAGCGCCGGTGAACGGTCACGCTCTCCACGCACGCGCTGAACGCTCATCCGGCGTCCGGTCGCACACCGTGTGCAAGTCGCGTGTCCTCCGTCGAGGTTGTTACCGTCTCGAAGGCGAAGTTCAGCTTGCTGCAGCTTACAGATACGCGGCGCACATACAAAGTGTTGGCTGGTGTACGTGTCTCTGATCTCGGAACGCTGGCCGAACCCGCCAAAGAATAGCGGCAACATTACAACGGACGACGACAACGACAATAACAACGTTTGATTTGAACACACTCCAACAGTCAAACATACGTAGCGTTTTCTAGATACACCGAAATATATTGCAATCTTGGCCGGACATTGGTCAACTTGGCAGTATGGCCAATAGACACACATATATATATATATATATATATATATATATATATATATATATATACCTGTGTTAAATATGTATAGCATAGCACCGCGTGTTGAAAGCTCAGGTGGTGATGCGGCCCTTCTTAGAGTCAACTACTAGAGCCGCAAACACGAGCAATAAATAAACACATCAGTTGACGCCTGATGAGGTTGTCTTTACCGGTCCGACGAGTATACATAATACATAAGGCTAAAATACCTCCCAGGACCGAAAAAAACAGAGGCGGATATATATACGGCATCGACACCCCTCTTGACCAGACTCAAAGGGCCGTATATTTTGTGGAAAAAAAAAGCGTTTTCCGAATGGAAAGGAGGTGAACATTGTCAGTGAAAAAGAGTGACAGTGAAATTATGTTTGTTGGAAAAACAAACGTTAAACTGAAATTCTGCTTTATACGAAGGATATCTAACGCAGCAACAGAAAGACAAATTGTTATATTAACAACAGTTTGCAAAGTCAAGATCCTGTGATACCTCATTTTTTCATCTTCTACGTCAAACATATTCAAGTGATGCCATTACGCGCATTATTTTGGCATCGCGCATTATAAAATTTTAATATAATCACCGCAAGCCCCTCAATGTATGATTGCCATAGGCCCCCGTGTTAATAGCGGCTGTTGTTTCGGCACCAACATTATTTTCAAGAAACAATCCCATTCGATTAGAAAAAACGCCTATTTTTATGAGTTCCACGACCTCCTTAAGTCTGGTCAGGCTGGGCGTGGACACTGCATATATATTCAGACTCACCTTTGGGAAAAAGACTCTTATTCTATCACCGAATGAATTCTGGCATGACTTCTATTGTAGGCGTCGGCTCACTACGTACCATACAATGTCTCAACACTTGCCAGAAGTGAGAAAGGCATATTTCGGCATGCACAATGAACTAATGTTGACCCCTGTACAAATGACTTGATAAATACTTGAATTTCATTCCTTTTAAGAGGGGTTTCTCGATGCGCTATACGTCGTAAAACCAAATTCGCTTTTCAGGTACTCTACCAATTGAACCGAGATTTGATACTTTAGATGTCACTTTTGGTCAGCACGCGACGTAACGGACTATATGTAATATACCTCCCTCTCCTCCTGCCCCGTTGGTCACTTTCTGTCATGCTTACTCTTGTCAAACAGTAGTGAACACGAATCATCTAATAATAATAGTAATAAATCACTCCACAAGAACTGTTGTTTACAATGCACCGCAGAAAGTACCATGGAGTTTATAAGCAGTGCGCCTTTGAGACACCATACGTCCACACGAAACTTACAGTCGGGCTGCATACAACAAAAGACGTGTCATCAGCATGTCGCTATGAAAAGTCAGTTTCCACTTGACTTCCAAGTTACTACTACAAGTACAACAAGGCAGCTTTGTATCTGCACAATAATGAGAAAGAGGTAGACTGGCAGGATTTTCTGTTGTTCCTGTGTGTTGTTGTTCTCGATTGCGACTCTCACTGGCACGCGACGACAATGTAATGCAATGTTAGACCCAGGCACCAAAGAGCTTCTCCAGTACCGCGGCGACGTCAGGTCTGCCAATATGTTTGATGAGGGCGAGCAGATTTGATGGGGCACCCGATTCACGATGCCGAGCTTCCCACAGGTCAAGCAGACACGACGATGGACTCGTCTTTGACGCAAAGTAGCTGAGATTCCTGCAATAGGTGAATTAGTTAATACGTGTATACGTTCTTTACCGCAGATGGAAGTCCTTTCGCCTTTTTAGCTGTGGCTAGTTAACTCTCCCTATCTACAAACATCGCGAGCTACAGGTGTCAGGACACTTCGTCCACGCCGTTGACCAATCAACGGTAAAAATAGATGCCACGCCGAAAGCCCATGAGCAACCGCATGTTCAGATCCCGAATGGATTTTGCTGTCCCACTGCTGGTGGGCCCTAATGTTTCCATAACTACCGGTACGAAGTAAAGCCTGTTTTTGAGATCTACGTACTTAACGTCTGTTTTCCTGTTGAACTACTAATACAGCGATTCTTAATGCCAAATCTGCGTGTCATCTCTTCCACTACGTTCCGTCGTCACTAAATATTGTTGTTGTCTGTATTAATAATAACTATTGTGCAAGTCGATACTGAAGATGGTAAAATAGAAATATGCTCGCAAGGACATATGACGATTTAGATTTGTTTGCAAGTGTTACTGGCACACGAAAGTTCGATGTTTGGACCTAGGCACCGAACTGCGCCGCGGCGTCGTGGAATCGGCCTATATGCTTGATAAGAGTGAGCAGTTCTAAAACTTTATACTTTTCTAGACGAATGAGTAAATCTACCTTGTATTCTAGGGGAAGATAGATTGGTACGGATGCATTTCATTAGATACGAGCCCTGCCCTAGTCAAAGTCTGCCAGTATTATCAATTCAATATTGTGCCGACAGAGTTGGAGCAAATAGGGGATCACTGACATTGCAAGTTTGAAATCCTATCTAATTTCTTTTATCCTATTTGTGACGCAACGAGGTGGAAAGGAAAACCGAATTTCCCTCTCTCTCTCTCTCTCTCTACAATTTACGCAGCATTGCATGATATAAAAACGAGTAAATCGGTTACGTGCGCTCACTTACCCGTCGAGACCAAGATGATGGGCTAACCTCCTCCAGTCGTTACCGTCCGGATGGGAGGGGTCGAGCAAGGCGCAGATTCCTCGATCTCGCCTCTGGACTTAGCCGAAAGCCTTCGGCTGGCACAACGGTACTACCGCCTGACCGACTTACAATTGTGCCGTTCACGTGCTGCACGCCATTCGCCGTCGGCACGCCGATGTCAGTTGTGTTTCGGTAGACAGCCGCTGAGTTCAACAAGAGTGTCTGCCGGTGGGATTGGTTTCCACGCTGAAACACGGTCACTTGACCCACAAGTTTGGGCGACTCACTACCACTAGAATGATGAAGATGATGATGCTGCTGCTGCTGCTGATGATGATGATTATGATGGTGATGCGGGGTATTACTATGACTACTACTACTGCCACTACTACTATTTCCACTACTGGCAGAGTTACTGTTGCACAGCGTCAACACGAACGAGCAGTGCAGAAGCGCGAGACGCGAACTCCACACGTGGCTGAACGGTATCTCTTGGTGGTTGGCTCCCGGCTTGAACCTCCACTCGCTCGACAGCGAGCCCTCTTCGAGCGTCAGGCAGAGATTGGCTCCGCCGTCGTGAAGCACCATGGTCTTGGGCTCGTCGAGCGGCACGCCGCGGCCTCGTTCGTCGTCGTAGACGCGCTGCAGAGCCGCCTTCGTGTCCTCGACGCAGTAGACTCGCACCGAGTAGTCTTTCTGCGACAGACTCGAGATCTTCGAGAGGAACGCGACCAGCACGAGCGATTTCGCCGCGAACGACTTGTCGCCGCGTGACTCGCCGACAAGCACGAATCGGCACAGCTTGTCCGTCTGCAGGTGGCACGTTCGATTGTCCATCTGCACGTAGGCGCTGGTGGTCGTCGTCGTCATCATCGTCGATGCGACGTGACCGTTACCGTAACCGCGTCCACTGTCACTGTTTGCGTTGTCCGCGCCGATGACGTTGACGCACCCGCTGCTGTTTGAAATCAGCGAAAGCTCCCGCCGCCAGTGCTGCTGTTGCTGTGGCGGCAGTGGCGGAGGCGGCGTCGTTGTCGCTGTCGCTGTCGTCGTCAACAACTGTTGCTGCACCTCGTCGCTCGCGTCTGCGCTTAGCAGGTGAATGTTCCACTTATCGGCCGGCGGATAAGCGCAGTGGTCGAACGAGAGCACCACGGGCCGCGCTAGAGCCAGCCCGCTCGGACCGCACTGAACGGTCGCGCTGAGCACGCTCTGGTCGTCGCGCAGCCCCAACGGGCGTTGTTCCCGCTCGCCGTCGCCGAGCACCGCCACGTAGAGTTCGCGTCGCCCATGACGCACCGCACCGGGCGGCACCGTCAGCCAAACGCCGAGCCGCTCGAGGCCGACGCGGCCGCCGTCGGGGCCCACCGTAAGCCAGGCGACGCGCTGCTGGTTCGCCGACAATTCGCTGCCGATTGTCGGCGACCTGCTCATAGCTGTGTGTGTCATCGGACTACTGTTGTTGTTGTCTTTCAGCTCGTCCGGTATCGTGTCGTAGATGAGGTCGTACTCGGACGCCGAAGCCGGAGCGCCATAGTCCGAGTAGCTCTGCGTAGACTCGGAAGAGTCCGCCCGCGGCACCTTGTCGGTCGAGCTCGGCGTCCGCGAGCGGCTCACGTTGCCGTTCGACCGCGTCTGTGACGGAGTCATCGGAACGCCGCACATGCTCGTTGGCTGCTGCTGCTGCTGCGTGTAGAGCTTCTGCAGAAGTGGAATCGTAACCGTAACGTCCGGCTTGCCGTCGATGCCGAAGTCCTTGACGCGTGGATCGCGGCCAATGCTTCCGCTGATCTCCGATGATAGCGTGGCTATTCCTGCAACGAAAGATTCCCAACGAATGCGGCATTTGGTGAGAAAGTGAGCGACGTCAGCGAACGAGCGTGAAAACCCTGTACGTGCTGTGTCTGAGGCGCAAGACTGCTCGCGCACAGCTCTAAACTTCACCACTCACCACTGATAGGCACGTGCGCATTGTAGGAAGCCAAATGGCGTGCCGTTGTCGGTAACTGCCGCTTATCTCCATGCCCGGTGTCCCTCGGCCAGAAGCGAAGAGCAATAAGAAACGTAAATGCAAGAATGATGGCTGCTAACGCCATGCCGATGACCATGACAATCGCCTCGAGACTGCCAACGTGTGATAGCAGAAACCCTGAAACGCGCCAACAAAATACATTATCAGCAAACATCGTCTTTGACACGCCATTCTCTCGATGAATAAATAACAACAACAACACCCTGAAGCAAGGTGTCTTGCTAACATCTTGCAACGATGTTCTGTGGTGAAGCAACTACGTTTGTGTAGCATGCCTACCTTGATCTTGAGACGAGATTGAGTTCTGCTCCTGAAGGATAGTTGTTGGACAACCCTTTGAATCCATCTTCGGCGCCGGGAATCACGGGACCCATTTGAGGGCGGAACCCGTTGTTGACTGGCAACCCTAGGGGACACAACCCGCCGGTGCAGTTGACCGACATATGGTCTCGGCCGGAGCAGCTCGGTGTCAGGAAACGCTGACCATGACCTACGAGATCGTCTTCGGCAGTCGGCTGCCGAAGGCTGTAATGCGACTGTGAAGCCAACGAACTCGGGCCAGTGGCACTGCTACTGCACCATCGCTGGCGATGCTTGCGACAATCAGTCCCGCATTCCGACCAACTGCTCCACGGGCTCCACGTTCCTGACGACTCGTCCTTGTCCTTCTCGCGAGACTGTCCACTGGGACAGTCCCGTCGGGACTGGCACTCGCTTCGAGCTACGTAATCACCAGGACAGTCCCGCCCGCCGTACCGAGGTGGTGGATTTGTGCACGAACGACTTCGAGTCCTGTGGCCTCTTCCACAGCGAGAAGAACATTCGCTCCATGATCCCCATGATGACCATGCACCATCAGCTGTTTTGTTGTAGGAGGAAGACAGGAGGGCCAAGACGACGAAGGAAGAGAGGCGGAAGGAAATAGAGCGAGAAGAGTAATTAAGAGTGTAAGTACGATGTGTAATCTTATTTACCTCCCTGCTGCTTAAACACATCGCACGTTTTCACGCGTGCTGTGTCACCGCTAGCGCGTTAAATGCTGCCCAAAAATAGAGCAAACAATGCGCAGCGGTATGCTTCTAGATCAACTAGATCGCCATCGAAGGCTACTTACAGCGAACGTTAATGACGATCGTCTCGCCGAGCTTCACGGCCGCGTGACCTGTACCGATGTCGTCGGAACTTCGCCGCGTGCCGCAAGCGTAGCTTCCCTCATTTGCTGGAGTTGCTCTGAGAATGATCAGGTTTCCGCCACCGGAATCCAGCTCGACATTGTCGTCGAGCATCACCTCAGCGCCGTTCCTCAGCCAGAAGACACGATAATCCTGGTCGTCGACTGGCGGCCTACCGTATCTATTGGGGCGAGATCGCTCTAGTGAGCACTCAAGCAGAACCTTTTCGCCGAACGACACCACACGGGTCCCAGACACGGCGCCTTTTACGCTCTTTGGTGCTTTTCGTTCCAGTGGAGCGCCTGTAGGGAGTAAAGCGAGGGCCAGAGAGAAAGTGAGGTATACCTGTATCAGATTTCCGAATGCTTCCGAATTGTTGACCAATGCTCAAATGCCACTGAGCACATACACAACGTGCACTGAACCAACTCACCTTCGACGAATTTTACAGTTGCAATCCTCGAGATGGCGTGACCTTTCGAACTCCATGCATAGCACATGCAGTAGATCGTGTTGATGAGTTGACGTCCGTGTGCTGCGCGCTGAAACTTGCCTAACACCTTGTCGTCCATGGTCGCCTGAATCTCGATGTGCCTTACGCCGGTCATCGGATCGACAAGGTCCACCAGGCTCGACGGCGGAACCACGAGTGCGGCGGCGACGGAGTCCTGGTCGTCCTTCTTCTGCTCGTCGACAACCGAGTCATGCCAGTGCTCAGATAAGGTGCGAGCTTGATCCTGCCCTTGTTGCAGGTGTTGGCCTTGCTGATCACGTTGCTGTTGTTGGTGTAGCTGCTGCTGCTGTTGCTGCGAAGCGACCGATGCAGGTCCGGTAGCCGTACAGCGGATATGCACCGAAAGGGCATTGCGCGCAGCGCAAGCAAACCTTGGCTGGCCGCTATCAGGCGACTCGCCTCGAGGAACTTCGATGTCCAACGGTTCTCGTTCAATGATCGGACCTTTGTTGAGCTCATGCAAGAGCAGAGTTGACGTATCCGCCGTTCCCGATTCGCCAGCGTCGTCATCGTCATCAAAATCCGCATCAGGTGGCTCATCTACAAGAAAATAAAATAAAAAAAAATCTTTTCAATGTCAAGTTTACTGCAGCGATTTATGACAACAGTAACAATCCTTATGTTTTAGTAATAAAGTTACAGTAACTCTGTTGATTGCAATTATGTCACCATGACTTGTATCGTAAACAAGTATACTCCTACACCAAGGCTCCAGTGACGGTCTGTGCAGAACGAACTTAACAACCACTTTGTTGTCGATTGAACTTCGCATGCTACTACTTCAATTTCAACTGCCATCGTTACTGATTACTTCGCATCGCATGAGTTAATCCTTGTTTCTGCCATCGCGTAGAACGGACCTGCATCCGACGCAGTAAGCCGCAAACGAAACTACGGGCAAGGGTCGACGACGTCTCACAATGTATGCGTGAACGCAAGATTAGAAGAACGTTTTCAATTTTCTATTGACCCCCCTTCGGAATTAGGGAAATAAGAGCTGTTAAGATGCCGGAATTAGCCATAGAAGTTCCATACAATATCTGGACCTGTCACGTGAAAATGGAACTCATCCGGGCCCTTTAGCTAGATCGAAACCGAACACGGTCGTTGTCATCATCCGCGCGAACAGTCAGTTCTGCCATGTCTCCTAATACCACAAGCAGACACCGACAACTGCGACTATTACTACCACTGCAAGATCTCTTAATAACACTATGACAACAAAAACACAAACACCAACAACAATAAGAAAATACACGCTGTTTCTTTCTACAAACGACAAATCCTAGATATGTCAATAGACGGGTGAAGGGCCGGCCAAACTGGACAACGAACTTTCATCTTTCGCCTTCGGCGAGGCCAAACACCACACGCCGCACTAGCGGCGGTAGCGTATGTCTAACAGCGACGTCGTCATCTATCACGATGGAGTCTCATTGTACGGTCATCCATCATCAAGATAATCGCTCGTACGTCCATCCACGCCGTCGGCATCTATCGTGTCATCGCCGTATATCATCGCCGCGTTGTGATGATGTCTAATGTGAAAATCGGAGACGCGAAAACAGCAATTTCTCGTCAACGGCTTGTTCCGCCGTGTGAGGCTACAATGTCACCCAATGGCATACATCGTTTGACTTTGCGAGTGCACTGTTAGATATCGGATTTAGCGGATAGCCACCATTACCTTTAATAAGGATTGCTGCTGCCATGACCACTACTACTACTACTACCACGGCTACCAAGATTACTTCTAGAATTTCGCATACCAACAAAACTTGTAACCAATCTTTACTGAAAATACAAAGCAACCGTCTGTCAAGCGATACTCCGCGTCGCTTGTGAGTGTTGTCGCGAGCACATAATCGAGTACGCCTCCGATCCTATACACGCGGCGGTTCACCGTCTAACGTTATTGATTACCACCGTTCAGGCAAAAAAAATGTGACATTTCACTACGTCAGTTGTGCTTGTGTGCATGCCAGCACACCTACCGTTAATAATGCTGTACATACACATCATTGGCCATCGTTGCGTCGGCAAGACCAGAACCTAGAAATCACTAATGAAAACCCAATGAAAGCCGCCGGCGAAATTAAGCATTGCCCTTTCGTTGATTACTATATACGGTCTAGATAACTATGCCTAGTCTAAGCATACATAAGAAATAAACGCCCAGCTTATAAATTAACATGCCCACACACACATAATTGTGTCCCTTTATTAGGTTTGTTAGCAAACCAACTACTTTTTGGCTTCGTTATATGCTCCGTGTTCACCTCATGGGAAATTATGGAGTAAACTACAACCACAACGATAGCAATCATATTATAATCGATAATAGCAATACTGTAATTGGGAATCCAATTAAAAGTAAATTAAATCCATGAAAAGAAGAGCCATAACGATACACTAAGGCGATACACTGGCTAAGTACAAAGTTGATAATGTAGCACCACTTTTTGTACATACATACATATATGCCTATTAGGCAATCACCTCAGATTACGTTCACTGACACATTACAGCCGCTTTGTGCCTAGATCGTTCACATATATGTATATATAACGAGAGCACAGATGTCCCAATTAAAAATTGCGCCTATATATATATATATATATATATATATATATATATATATATATATATATATATATATATATATATATGTATATATATATATATATATATATATATATAATGTAATGTGCTCTTAAGCACGAGTTACAGCCGTTACGTACATATATCGTAAGCAACGCACGCGCATGGGACACAGGCCCCGCACGACTGAATATACGACCTCGACAGCTTCGAGCTTGTGTCTCCACCACACGGTGTAACGTCTCTATTTAGATGTTTGTTCACAGCGACACAGAGTCATTGATCATGTCGTCGTCGTCGTCGTCGGACATGTCGGGTCTCATCGGTTACCAGCAGCGGAAGCCATTCAGCAGCGGGAGCGATGGCGGCATCACGAGGGACAGCCCCCATCAGGCGTCGTGAAGCGCAGGGTTCAGCCCGTTCCCCGCGCGCGTTTGATGTATTTGTATGTATATAGGCGTATGCACTCACATAGACGCGTATGCACATAATACATGTACAGCAACCACAGCGAGTCATTTGAACGCCGCCGTCAATACGAAGGTGCTTACCGAATTTATTCAGATTAAACTCTTCAGTGATGAGATATATAGATAGATAGAGAGAGATAGACCATCAATGTCGATGGGAACGGGCTGGTGGTGGTGGTGATGGTGGTGGGGTGATGGTGGCGGAATGTTGATGTGCCTGGCGGCAATTATTCCTACTGGGTCTACTACGCAACACGCTCGTGTATCCTGCGTCATGTACAAATGTAGAGATGATGTCTATTGGCTTGTTTATTTGACGTGCTTCATTGAAAATTCCCTCTTGTTCTTCCTCTTCCCCTTCATGTGATCCCGATGAAGACAACAACGCGACTCCACCCCCCCCCCCACCGCCCCCGCGCCAAGGTATACATAGATGGATAAACGACGCTGCTAAGACAACTGGGATGTCATTTAATCCTGCGTGCGCCTAAGGTGTGTCATCGTCTATAGTAGATCTTTCGCTCGGCACATGGTTTTTCCCGATCTCGTAGTAGAAGCAACAGCCACAGCTAAAGGCAGTCGCTGTCAGCTTGAGAGGCGAAACCATCATGCAGTATGTAAAAATGGATATACAAGCCTATGTATATATATATATATATATATATATATATATATATTTATCGAGCAGCACACCTTTCCCATTTGTGCACCACTCTCTACTGGAATACAAACACACAGCGCCTCGGTTATATATTGTTCTATTATGATATGTCCCAACACGGATGTTCGCCCTTCTCCACTAACGGACAGAAATTCTACAACAACATGTGCATGTACGTGTTTGTCTACGGAGGCAAGCTAATACGGCTGCTCCATAATGCCAATCACGCATCGTATTTGTATTCGGTACAACTTCTGGGTATTCTAGTAGTAGTAGTAGTAGTAATTGCATTTGTTGTAGTAGCTTTAGGAGCAGCACCTATCGCAACCACTAGGGGGGACACTGCGGGGTATTTTTCTTGCAGATTGTAGATTTCAGGTAAATTTTCTTTCAGATTCGCACGTCCAGCCAAGTGCCTGCTGGCACCAGCTTAGGGGTCTTTTACCCAGCTTCTGACCTTGCTACCTATTTTATTGCAGATACTGGGGGCCACTTAATGCGTGTGTTGATATCCCCACTAACGACCCACCCTCAAAACTGCCATTCTTACTCCTTACGTTTCGTCATTTTCATCACTTTCTCATCTGCCATTTGCAAGCCACGGCGTTCCACTACTTCTTCCTCGGAACTTAAAATACCGCTTTCGTTAAATGATCGTTTTTCTAATATAAACATGGAATAAAATAATACCGATTTTGATGGATTTCGCGCTTCCGTTCAAAGGCATAGGCATCATTACCTTATGATCGGATATCAGCCTTAAGACGCCTTTTAGAAAGAAAACTTTTCAAGAAAAAAATTCTTCTCAATTAGCTTGCACTGCTCGACGTATACCTAGCCAATTATAAAGACGAACGAGATTAAGAGCCACCGTTGGATCTCATCTTTTTTTCCCGGGAATTTACTACCATAAACTAAAATATGATTCAGACGTTTACATTGTTTGGTGTATATCCAAAGCATAGTTTTAGTAGAAAATCACCTCTAGTAGGGTCCCTCGCTGATTGGAAAATATGCTTGAATGTATACTCTTTTTTAAACAAAAGAGGTGTCTATATATATCTCGCTGCTTGGAAAATATAATTAAATGTATACCCTTTCTTTAAAAAAAGTGGTGTCTGGCCCGCATCTCCGTAAGTAAGGGAACAAATCTCCACAATGACCTGTATGATACTGACATAATGTACGAACCTCTCTCTCCCCTAGCTACTTGTATCTTCTCATCATCTAGTACCTACGGTTTAATCTCGTAGACACCCACTCTTCCCGTGCGACCGGAACAAATGCGCAATAACTCGTGTATTCGCTATACGTTTTTATACGTTGATTCGTCAAATATGGGTATGAATACTTTGCTCCCTTTCTGTCTCTCTCTTTTATCGTCCGTAGTCGAGAAGGAATCTGCCGTCACCTTGGCATCAAGGTACAGCAACTCGAAATGTGCCACCACTCACACTAAAGCCAATCCGGCGGCTGCACAACACTTGAGATGATCGGTCGACCATCGAAGTGTGAGGCGGGCACCACCGCAGAGTCGTAGCGAGAATTGCGGACAATCACAAAACGGGAGCCGCTGCGTTTTGCACATGAAGCACACGTTGAAGTGCAGGTCAATTATGTCATGTAAGGAGGAGATACTAGCCAACGGGCGCAACAGTGCGCCATGTGTGTCTAATACGTTTAATAATAATAACATGCGAGTCTAATACGTTTTCAAATAGTTAGTTGACAGAAGACTCGTCATACAAGACGAGTAACACCGACAACCGAAAAGCCGTACGGTAGGTGCAGTACGGACGGGCTTACACAGTCGAGTCACATTGCCCGAATAGCATCATCAGATCGCAGCGTCGAGCGGGGCCCAGACATTCCTCGTTCGGATGTGTGGCTCGCTTTCTCTCTTCGTATATAAATATATATATATAAAAAAAAAAATATATATATACATCTACAAATGCAAGAACATGCGTAGACACCTGTTTTCTGTTGCTTCTGTTCACGGCCGTTGTCGTTTTCGCCCTTGTCCCCGTGTCGTCGTATTCTTCTCCTACTTCGCTGTCACTATCGCAGGTCTACGTCCCGGCCCGACTCAGGGGCTGGCTGACTGACTTGACGAACGAACGAATGAACGAATGTTGACGTGTGACGGCGATCGCCATTACGGATAGCCGTAAAAAACTCATGCAATCAAATTTGCGCGCCATTCGGAGATGAGAGACCTCGAGCGCACAGCTCAATAGTGCTCCACAGCAGCACCAGTTGCCGTAGCAGTAGTAGTAGTAGTGTAATAGTTAAAGTAGTTACCGTCAACGTAGCGGTTGATAATAACAGCGGCTACTGTATGCCTATGGAGCTGGCTATAGCAGCGGCGGTGTCGGTGGCCGCGGCGGCAAGAAACATAGAAGCGACCAACCGACCGAGTCATCAGCGACAAATCGCCGACGCCAAGACGTCACTGCCGGCTGCCGAAAATCGACACAACAACAACGGTGCTACGCCCAAAGGGGAGGAGGGTGGTGGTGGTGGTGGGGTTAGTGCGAGTAAAAATGGTCATCGAAATTGTAGTAATCGTAGCCGTAGTTAACAACAATAATAATAGGCTGCGAATTAAAAGGCTTCTGCTTCCCCTCCTCCCCATCCTCATCTTCGTAAGAGGTGAACGAATACCACTCTGGTCATCATCACCACCACTGCCAGCTCCAGCTCTAGCTCCACATTACGCACGTACCACGGTTACGAAGAGGATGCTAGTCATGGAGACGTCAAGATAGAGGTCAAGATGGCCGATACTCTGCCACATTTCTGTGCAGCAGCGGGGCTGATAGACCGAGGGGTAGGACTGACGGAAAGACGATAGGCGGCGCATAGATCGACGCAATAGCCAAACGAAAAATGACGAACGAAACAAAACTCAATCTCGCGCCACGAAAAACGGTGGAGGGGGGGGGGTGGGGAGAGTGAGGAAGGGAGACGACATACGGAGGAAGGAGATGGGCATACGCGCTCCCCGTGTCTGCGTGTGAGTCTCGGGGGAGAATTATCGCCATACGGAAGGATGGGAAGGAATAGCGTTAAGGGGAGAAGGGCAGAGGACAGGGAAAACGGGCAGAGAGCACATGGAGGGGAAGAGAGGCAAGCAGGCAGCCAGGCAGACAAATAGATGGATAGACCTATAATAAAGCATACAGGCACGTACATGTGTGGGAGAGATAGAGGCAGGAAAAGGCGGAGAGAGAGAGAGAGGAAAACAGAGCTGAAGCCGGAGTGGGCAGACAGAGCTGAAATATTGCCGCCCGCGTTAGGCAACTGGCGAACGTGAAGAAGTATGTGGGTGTGATGCGTTTTTAAGAAAAGGAGGAAAAGAAGGAGAAAAGGAAGAAGAAAAATACGATAACGGCAGACGAGAAAAGGGCAACAAGAAAAAGCACACGTCAAAGATGACGTAAAGAAAGATCGAGAGAGAGAGAGCAAGAAATAGCAAGAAAAATTAAAGAAGTGAGTACGCACTACTGTGATGATGTTTCTCTCCGCTCTAGCGCGAGCGAAAAGAAATAAGCAACATGGTTTCTCCGAGCCCCTGACAGCGACGACAAAACCACCATGTGCCAGGCAGAGTTCACACACTAGCAGAAGAGACACAGATGCATGCTGCACCGATGCGATGGGTTCGTACGAGAACAACAACAATAACAACAACAACGGCAGGAGGAGAAGCAAGTGACGTCAATCAATGGTGATACGATACACAACGAACGTATTGGGAGCGGCGTGGCGTCGTTGCCACTGTCGATGAAATTCGCAGATGTTGGCGGAGCCACTGATGGACGTGTCTTCTTCCCTAAGCGAAACTACCCGATTACGATTCCCTCGGGACGGGGGGGGGGGGGGACAGGGAATAGAAGGTCTCAAACTTGCTAACGAATGCAGCTCTCCTTTTTCTGTCGCGCTTCTTTCTGTCTCTTTCTATATTGACTTATCTGATCTACATCATTCTCTCCACCTCTCATCCCACCCACTCAGTTGTTGCTCAATAGCACGGCGCGAACTCATAAATCGTTTTACTGTGGCTTTCAAGGCTTCGTCGCGATATCGTCGTCGTCGTCGAAGCGTTGTAGCTGCTGATGTTGGCAAGACTGATAAGATTAGTTACAGTTGTTGTTATTTTTGGCGCCGTTGTTGTTGTCATCATGATCGCTTCATTGGTGTTAGTTCTGTTGCCATTTTCAATGTTGTTACTTTTATTGTCGTTACAAGTACAATACAATCGCCTATTACGTTTATTCACAAAGTCTCCAAGCAAAAGCATTATCGACAATATCCAGCTTAGCGATTTTGGGAGGTTGAGTTTCACCCGACTTTACAGGTCGTTTGATCGGATGCTGCAGAAGTGTGGAATGTATGCTTGTAATGAGCGGGATCCCTCCTTCCTCGCCGTTTGAAAAAGCAGAGAATCCGCCTTATATGTGGTAAACATTTCTCCAGCTCAGCAAAGTTTGCCGTCAAAAGATGTATCTACACTCTGCTAAGGCTATAATTCAGTATTGGCGCAATCTTCCTTCAGCTCAACAACACGCAGTATACAAATAATGGAGGAGACTGCCGCTCGACGCCGACATATTGTGTGATATATATATATATATATATATATATGTGTGTGTCTTGCCCATATAATGTACCCTAAGACCTAAGTTTGGAAGGTAGTTAACAAACTTCAACGTTTTACCTCGGCAGACAATTTTGTGTCCAGTCCCCGGTCAACCCCTCGGCAAAACGTTATTGCTTTTGTTGTCCGTGAATTGATTTGGAGGCCCTTGTTGTGAAGGTAAGCCTCCACCATGCCAGTGATTGTGCGGATAGGTCCGAGGCCGCGCTGGGCGACCGCAATGTCCTCCGCGTACAGAACGACAGCATTTCTGAATTCGTCCCGCACATGGGGGGGCAAAGTCAGCATTAGAAAAGCGAATGGCAGACAGCTGAGACAGTTTCCCTGCAGATACCCACATTTTGTCCCAGCTTTAGAATGTCACAACTTCACACGTCTACTTCCAGGCAGTCTCCAGCGAAGAAGCTGGAAAGCATTTGCAAAAGAGGACCACCCACTCCAGCATGCCGAAATGAGTCCGCTAGCAAGTAGCGGGGGGCTTTGTCGAAGGCCTTGAAACAATCGATGAAGACTGCGTACAGAGAATCCCCAGGTCTTGCCAACGCCCGCTCAACTTCTAACTGGAGTACGTGGATCGCATCCTGTATACCTCGGCCCTTCCTCAACCAGAATTCCTCCGTAATTTTTGACAGTTAGTTACAAGCACTCTCACGATGATTGGCTTTGCAAAGATCGTGTAAGCATGCGTTCCGATGGGATGCCCCGATAAAGATTCGGATCATTCACCTTATCGTA
>QVRM01000550.1:55000-160000 GCA_003439945.1 Dermanyssus gallinae
AAAAGAATATCCGGCCAACCACATCGGTATAAGGCAAATAGATACTTCATTCCTGCACTCTCACTCCTAAGCAAGAAATTTCCGCTCCCATTCCGTCGGCAAATATTTCTGTATGAAAATGTTCTACTACCTCCTACAGTGGGTGAACCACATACTGCTACACCCATATATATACATATATATATATATATATATGTTTGCATTTTTGTAGTACTGTGTACAAGTAGATCAACTTGGATTACGATAACATTCGATGATACCTACATGTTTTCTTCTATGCAACAGGAAGGAAACGTATGTTTATCTATCTGACAAGATACAAGGCTCTGCTTGTCTTTGTTAGTGTGCAACAAAAGCTGTCAATAGGCTGCCATTGATTCCCGTAGTGGCAACTAGTCAGCAGAGCGACTGGTTATCAGTTTGTTAAAACCAAAACGTAATTAAATGTCCAGTGTGTATCGTAAAGCGACAGCGAGTCAAAACCGGCGTGCGTAGCCATTCCGAACACGCCACAGCGTCTACATCGACGCTTGAGCATACTACGTTGTCGCCTGGTGAAGCGCGAGGTGTGAAAAAAGCTACCCGGCGTTCCTTTCTTTTCTACTATCTACGCTCGATAGTAGAGAAGCTATCTCACAGCTTCTCTACCATCGGGGGTATAGTAGAGAAATTCTCACTCATCACTGACTGACCATCACTGACTGAATGATGAGATGGCCGCAATGAGCGCTAGCACGAGGCAGCGCTTTGCCTTCGCACTGCGGAAGAGATCCTCTTTATCGCGGTTGGCTACTGCTGCTGTTGTTGTAATATTTGCTGTTGTTATTATCTGCATTGTTGTAATTGTACGTTTGTTGTTGTTATTACTATCTGCGTCATTGTTATTATCTTTGTTGTCGTCCGCCGTCGTCGTTCAAGTGCTTTTTCGGTACGTTAGTTTTTTCCGGTAGGTTGCCCCCCCAACTTACTCACTTTTCGCGAACTGTCCCGGAATTTGGCGGACCGCCGTCCCCGGTCAGGTCCGATCTACAACGATTGTTCAACAAACATTGAGGTGCGGCGCTTGTTTTTGGCGGGCGTCGGTTTGCTGTGCTGTCATGACACCGTACGCTTCGACACTACGCTGATTGATGCGGCTGTTGTGATTATTGTTGTCGTTGTTGTTGTTGGTGTAGTTGTTGGTGTACTTGTTGCCGTTGTTGTTGTTGGTGGAGTTGTTGTTGTTGGTGTAGTTGTTGTTATATTGGTGTAGTTGTTGGTGTCGTTGTTGTTGGTGATGGCGGTGCGTCTTCTTCTGTTGGTTCTAACGTTTTGGCTAGTTCCATCTTCTCTGATAGAGACTTCGTGTTGCTGGAGCTGCTGCTGCTGGTGCTACTAACACACTAAATGCCACTGCTCCTACAAATCCCATTACAGCATTAACAACACAATCGTCTTCAGTTGGGTACGCCAACGGTAGCAGCCTCTGACGGATTGGTGGACGCTTTTGCGAGCGGACGCCTCCACGCGGTGTACCGACGATGATGACGACGACGATGACGCCGTCGTCAACAACAACAAGGATCCAAGCATGACGAACGACAGAAAACAGACGTTTCATTTTCACCTGCGCTTCTGCCCGGTGCGTCAGCCGACCCGAACACCCGGACGCGCACGTGACGCCTTTGGTGTGAATTAACCAGCAACGGTGCCGTCAGCACAAGACACAGCTGTAGAACTATCTATCGTCGTCGTAGTAAGTAATAGTAGTGATAGTTAGAGGATGTCCGTAGCTCTATCAGAAGAGCAGCGTTTGATGCTGTTGACGTCGTTGTTGTTGTCTTCATCATCAGCGGCAGAACATACGGTGACGTTATAGTTCTCTCTCGTCAGTCTTTTCTGTCTATCCACTTATATATATATATATATATATATATATTTATATATATACATATATATATATATATACGCCGCACGATTCCTATCGTGCTTACGCTCCGTCCCCACACTTTGCAATTTCTCTCTACGCTGTGTGCTGCTCATGCACAGAGTAAAAGTGGCGGCGAACCAGTGGTGTGACAAAACAGAATTCGCTTTGGTGGGAACAGAGGATTGGAGGGACCAGCGTTAGGTTAGATCCCGACGAGCCGGGCAGAGCCTGCAAAAGCTCTCGCCGTGTCCGGCTGCTGGCCATCATGGCCTCATGAAAGGCGACAAAGCGGAACACTGCAGCTTTGTTCTTCATTGTCAGCTAACGACAACAATAGCCAACAAAATTAACAGAACGCCGCCGCCGCCGCCAGCACCAACAACAACAACAACAACAACAGCAACAATAACAACGAGGGAAACGCCAACAACAACGACAATTCCACCCACTTCACCATCCAATAACCCGAACCGCAGAAATTAGTACAACCGTCGTTACTGCACCAGAAACAACAACAACGACAGTAATGTCAAGCATATATAGTAATGTCGATAAAAGCTGAATACGTCACTGCATAGATTCATGCGTGCATCACAAGCGTAACTAAATATTAAAAACAAAATGCTATCCGATGTCATTTACACCAAATGTAAGTTTTTGTCGCGAAATCTATAAATTGTATACATACAACCGCATGTATATATATATATAATCTTAAATTGCTTCCGGGAATCCCATCGGGTCGAGTACACCATTTGTGGTGTGACGGCTCCGCGTGGACCTCCCCCCACACGACACACGATACATGTTAGAGACATGCCACAAAATCTAAGTAAATGTAATGCAGACTTGCAGCAAAATATTTGTAGTGCTACCAGTGAGTTATCACCATTACAAGGGTTGACAAACCAGAAAAATAGTACTTTTGCTTAGTGTCTTGTAGTACTTAGAAGGAAATCGAATGAGCTAGTTGGCCATTCACCTTTTACACACTCATATATATATATATATATATATATATATATATATTATATATATATGCGGCACACGCCCATAAACGAGAGTTTACGAGAAGAGAAAGAGCACAAGACGGACCTTTGTCGACCGGCTTGACGATGCGAACTTCACCGGACACCGCGCCGAGAGACACCATAAGTGAGAGCACGAATGATGCCAGCAGGACGGTGAGCATCAGCGACGGCGACGACGACCACGGCGTCCTGTTGCGAGTCCTCATTTTGACGCGTCGTCTCATCAACAACGACGCTGCTTGGCAAAGAGCTTCTCCAACTCCCGGGCTGGTCGTCCGGCACTGTTTGCATATCCACGCGCAACACACAATCCACCTCGTTGGGAATTCGACGGCGTAACCACGACAGCGACGCTAATACTAAGCCGGCGCACGAGCGACCTCCTCAACGACAGAGCGCGATAAGTGACGAGAGGTCGAGAGTCTTCGTCGTTGTCGCCGCGTGGCGTATCTCGCGGCCTCGGCACCTCGTAATCCTTCGATGAGGATGCGATGAAGACGCAATACACCATCCAGTAGCGAAAGGAGAAGAGAATAACGTCAGGGAAGTTGAGCACAGGCGTCAACACGACGCAGTGTCGATCGAGCAGTCTCAGGCGCCTAGTGGGCGACCTCGAACTTCTTCTCCTCGAAACAATCCGATAGCTGATCTGATGATTAAATCCCACTGTTGACCACGCACCGTCGGTTCTACGTCCGATACCGCCGATATGCATACACTTGTACACGCGCACATACAGACATACAGATAAACAGCGATACGTACTCCTGTTATCTCCTTATTGATTCACTGTTGCACTGCCTGGAGACTGCCGGTGACAGCACGTTCTCGTGCGGGCTGCCGGCTCGGCTGCGTACCGGCCTTTGCTTATGTACTAGGCATTTCCTCACACTATTGTAGCGTCACTTTTTTTCAATTCAATTATCCGTTACAACGATTTGCATCGGCAGTTCTGCTCAGATCGTCTTCTCTCATCACGGCAGCCACAACGAAGTCAAGACCGACCAGGGGCGACAAACGCCTCATAAAGAGGATGAACAGTACATGCTGAAGCCACAGTATATCCAAAACAACCCACAGTACATCCAAAACAACAGTACCAGTAACAACGAAAATCACTGCACAGCCTCGCCGTACCAGTACTGTTCTGTAAAGCAGTCGTTTGCGATAGACGTGTGCCGTCGCTCCGAATGTTCACATTTCGACTATTCAGCAGAAGCAGCAGCGGCAGCAGCGAAATGAATGAAGAAGACACCGTCTGACCTTGCAAACGAAACTTGCACTGTCTGGCCTAAATGATGATGACGATGATAATGATGTAGCGTAACGTACAGCGACACAGAACACCAGCGTGCCGCATGCGAGAATTCCTGTCACTTGGATGAATCTGTTTACCCGGCCAATGTTACCACTGCTATTGCTACCGTTGTTGCTACTGCTACTGCGGCTGTTGCTCGAGCGCGCGAATCGTGGATCGTGCCCGGCTTCTTTCTGTCTGTGGGCGCTCACCGGCCCGCGCTGACACTGCAGAGACCGGCCACCGCCGTAGCTTCCCTGGCCGACGGGAAAGGGCTGGCACGTCAACCCTCGCCGCTGAGTCTCTCCTCCACATCTCTTCTTCTTCTTCTTCTTCTTTCGAGACAGCAAGCGCCATCTATCAATCGTTTCGGACGATAAAATCGTCTTGGCCAGCGGGTCAGTGACATCAGGCAGTGTAGCGCCTTAAAGTTAGAAAGGTATGAATAAAGAGCAAAAAAGAGAGAGAAAGAGAGAAAGAGGGAGAGAAGAGAGGGCACAAGGAAAATATACTATCATCATCATGTATAATTAGACAACGACAATCTCTTCTTCAGAGATTGTCGTTGTCTAATTATTACCCGATATTGCAATATGAATTGTGACTTTTTTTATTAGTTTTTATTAGAAAGTCTCGGAAATGATTGATGCACCTGCGTCACTGGCATCTAGCAGTGACATCTAGTGTGAGACTCGGCAAACCGACGAGAACTGATATTTTATATCCATCCACTCAGGCTCAGAATTGCGTGGCAATACTTCGACACCCATAGAACGATAGCTTTGCCTGGCCGATTCGGATTGTGGCATAATTGCCTTCAGGAATCTGTGACGTGTATCTACCTATCACTGTCCTCTACGCACAGCCACGAGCTACCGCCTGTCATCTACAACTTGCCCCACAGAAGACGAAGGCAGTTTACCGAACGGGTTGGAAGCTCACATGTGAAGTCAACCTGACGCTCGCGGACCATCCTTTTCCGATCAAAAGGACTCCCAGGGCGTCATCCTAGATACTGGTCTAACGGGTGCCGCGTATCTCAAGCACATGGTCGCCAAGGTGAGCAAGTTCGCCCAGAATCTGGCTAGCTTCTCCCTCGAAAGGAAGGGGCTACGGACGTGCGCCGCCGGTTGCTAGTTCGCGCCGAGCGCGTAGGGCGGTGCATAGTGCGCCGGCGTGGGCCGATTTAGCCCCACGCACCGCTCGCAACAGACGAGGTCTCCGTGCGGCGCAACGCGGCCCAAGTCCGCAGAAGCTCGACGTATTGCTATGCAGGGAATTCGACACGGGATATTGCTGGTCACGTAATGGAGAATGCCGCTGCGTGGGCGGCAGGCGTCTATTTCTTAAACGCTGTTATGCGCGACAAGACGCGGCTAGAGGTCTCGCGCCGCGCGCGCTACGGCGGCACGCAGGTCCCATTGGGTGGTCGAGATAGGAATGCCCCGCGAGGGTCTAGAGCAACCCAGCCTTCCGTATAACGACGCGACGCACCCCTCGAATCTAAGAGCTGAGGACACGGCAATGTCCATGAGAGCCGGTTGAGTACGAGGCTCCTTTCCCACGCTCTCGAAGTAGTGCCACATATTTCCGAACTCTGGGGGGGGGGGGGGGGGTAGGAGAGACAGTACCGAGCATTAGTTGCTTACAACGAGGATAGCGCGTGTAATAAGTCGCCATCAGTGATGGGAATCCGACGAAGGCCCCTGCTGGATAGCCATGATGCTCCCCAGGTATATGTATACATAAACGATATGTACACGTAATAGTGACCATAAGTCCCGATAAGCACATTGGCTTAGCAAATCCTTCGTTCTAAATGAATGAATAAAATACATAGATTTATTCATGAGTACTTGCAAATACACTCCAAGGCATACAGCCTCTGTACTGAGGAGGTTGCTCAGGGTCTCGATAGGGGATCATGTGTTCGTTGTACCGAATGTAATAGCAATATATATTAATCAAAGTATAGTCAGTATATAATCAAAGTACATATGAATAAGCAAGTATAGTCAGCATATAATCAAAGTACATATGAATAAGCAAGTATAGTCAGCATATAATCAAAGTACATATGAATAAGCAAGTATAGTCAGGATATAATCAAAGTACATATGAATAAGCAATTAAAATGTGGTCAAATAAAAAATAGTCAGTATTTAATCAAAGTACATATGAATAAGCAATTAAAATGTGGTATTAAGAAATAATAATACTAATAATAATAAAAAACACGCGTAGTATTTTTTCAATAAATCAACGAAGATTTTCGAGATAACAATAATTCTTTATCAATAATAAAAATAATGCACGGAAATTAAACAGTGGTGCATTATACATGCCTAGAGTAATCAAATTTAAAACTGGTATAGTTAATAACAGGGGACGCCGGTGAACGCTTTTATATATATATATATATATATATATATTCATTCGTTCATTTATTTCCACATCATGTTGGGTAAAACAATACTTTATCTATACCTACATACAAACAAACACGTTGGCAACAAATAAGCCGTAACACACATATTTACAGCGATAAGTTACCATAAGCATCCGCCAATCGTGATAACGAGATGAAATATATATAATGACTGGCGTGATACTTTAAACATGGATTGCTACAATTTTTACAAACACAAGATTTATTCGGCTCATGGAATCCCACTGTGCGACACACGACGTGGTGATACCCGTGCACTGCGAATCGCGTAACAATATGGCGGTTAGTCCTACCTACATCTTTCCATGAATCTGATGTCATTGCCCCAACTGTTTAAAATTCTGGATCAATTTCTGCCATTTTAACTTCGTATTCACTGATGAAACGATCGTATCCCGGTGTCGCAGGGAGATTCAGTCGCCTCTTCATGTCCCCTGCGGGCTATCCGCCAGCAAGTACACGAGTCTAGTCCGAGCTGAGCTGTGCACCCTAAGCACTCGCTTCAGAAACGCGGATTTAACTCCATCAAGGTTAGTCAGGTTAGCCGGCGTTAGCTTCGTTCAGATGACTTCTATGCCGTACGAAGCAATAGAAGCGATCTTCAAGTCGAAGACGGACATCACTTGTAGATATTTTATATTCATCCACTCAGGCTCAGAATTGCGTGGCAATAGTCCGACACCCATAAAACGACAGCTTTGCCTGGCCGATTCGAGTTGTAGCATAATTGTCTTCTCACTAGCACCCCTCACAAGCCCAAGGGTAGTTAGATACTCATATTCCACTGTAACTGCAAAATGAAATAAAACCAATCTTAATTGCCTTCAGTAATCCGTGACTTGTATCTACCTATCACTGTCTTCGTAGTTATCGTAGTTTTGTGTTTTGTTATTGTTTCCTGTATTGTTTCGCCACAAAAGTGCTCGCAATGGCTAAACATGAAGCGACACCGTCGGTCGATTTTATTTTGTAGGCCGTCTGACCTTGTACTGTAAGCCGACTGGTTTTACTGTACACAAAAATGTGGGCCGACGATAAATATCAGGTCAGGATCTCATTGATCACACACCATGTTGCGGTTGCTTAGCACTTCGACGCTATGAAATCTAATAAACCCGGCACGCATGCTTACATTCTGGTCGTCTAACTGGGCACCCAGCATGCTGGAGGAAACTGCACCACAAGATACTCGAACTACAGCCATGCTGTCATCATAGAGCTTGCAGCTACCATTCGGGCGTGCCTAGTCGGTGTCATCGCCGGCCTTGGTCAAGGGTGTATTGAATGTGTCTTTGTCAAATTTATTTATTTATATTCTCTGAAATGCGCGGCTTAGGTTTAACTCTCAGGAGGGCATAATCGGTACCCTCGAATTAGTAACAGTGCCGCGTTTGTACAGTTCCTTACGATATGACGATATCATAATTTGCACTCACGATATAAGGGGGAGTCAGCTTTTTCAGTGCGGTGCAGGTGCAGAGAGGCCGACCCATCAAGGAGGTGGTCTCCCATATGATGACTTCGGTGGAGGCATGGAGGGAGGCGACGAACTTGTTCGACGCTGTTTTGACACTCAAGACAGCCAAGGAAACGGCCAGGCGGGAGAGGTTTGAGCGGGTCTCTCGGGAGAGTGGTCGAGACGAGGACCCGAGGGAGGGGGGAGGGGGTGGGGAGCAGCCAGGCCCTCATGGTCTCGACGCACCCTCACAGGACGGATTACAAAATGGCATCCCCCTATCCAACCGCAGGTAGACATGCGGGATGATAGTCAGGGATAGAGCTGATTGAAGGAGAACGGCAGAGACGCCTCTCCCACGGCTTCGATGTAATGCCAAAGTAATACCGAGCCTGGGGGGTGGGGAGGAATCCGGGTTTAGTGGGTTTGCGAGTCTCACACTAGTCACGCAGGCTGCCAGTGGCGCATGTGCATCATGCATTCCCGAAACCTCCCAAAAAAAAAAGGTGTTGCTGGAAAGAGCTAACGTAGCCCATTAGCAATTGCTCGAGTGGGCAGGTGAGCAAGCCATGTAAAGCTGTACTAATGTTTGAGATCAGGAAATATCGTGTGTTTAAAATTTTCTCCAGTTTGTTTGTCATTTGTTTAAAATTTTCTCCAGTGTCCATTCCTAAGTCCACTTATTTAGGATATCTATTCCGCTGATTAGTTCCGTCTGTCCCTGGCTCGATTGAGGGACTACTTAACTCTCTAGTTCTCTGACCCGTGAGCCCTAAGTAATTTGTCTAGAAAGAACTTGCCTAACTGCTGTGGACACCATGTGACGTGCTCATTTAGATGTGGAGCACCCTACGTCTTTGTTTCTTGTTGGAGACGGCGTGTTTTAGACCTGGAAGTCGTGCGCTCCCATAGGGGTGCGATATACAGGCACGGACGACCGCCCATCATCTACGGCTTGCCCCACAGAAGACGAGGGCAGTTAACGGGTTGGAAGCTCACATGTGGAGTCAACCTGACGCTTGCCGGCCATCCTTTTCCGATCAAAAGGACTTCCAGGGCGTCATCCTAGATACTGGTCTAAAGGGTGCCGCGAATCTCAAGCACATGGTGGCCAAGGCGGGCAAATTCGTCCAGAATTTGGCCAGGATTCTCCCTCGAAAGAGAAGGGCTACGGATCGGCGCCGCCGGCTGCTAGTTCGCGCCGACCGCGTAGGGCGGTGCATAGGGCGCCGGCGTGGGCCCATTGAGCCCCACTCATCGCTCGCAACAGACGAGCTCTCCGTGCGGCGCAGCGCGGCCCTAGTCCCCAGAAGCTCGACATATTGCTATGCAGGGAGTTCGGCACAGGATATTGTTAGTCACATAATGAAGAATGTCGCTGCGTGGGCGGCAGGCGTCTATTTCTTAGACGATGTTATGCGCGACAAGACGCGGATAGAGGACTCTCGCCGCGCGCGCTACGGCGGCACGCAGGCCTCATTGGGGTGGTCGAGATAGGAATGCCCCGTAAGAGTCTAGAGCAACCCAGCCTTCCGTAAAACGACTCGACGCATCCCCTCGAATTTGCGAGCTGAGGACACGGCAAGGTCCATGAGAGCCGGTGGAGTACGAGGCTTCTTTCCCGCGCTCTTTTTTTTTTGTAGAGGAGGGTTAAATGCAGTTACGCACTACTGCTACGAGTAGGAGTTTCCATCTCGAGCTGTGTGGGACTCGACCCCAGCGGATGGATGTTACGCCGTTGAGACC
Source organism: Dermanyssus gallinae (assembly GCA_003439945.1). Lineage (NCBI taxonomy): Eukaryota > Metazoa > Arthropoda > Arachnida > Mesostigmata > Dermanyssidae > Dermanyssus > Dermanyssus gallinae. Next base: position 64,889 of record QVRM01000550.1, read on the forward strand.
CATACCCAATGGGTATACCCACTAAACGCACCTCCCCCCTTAATCTCCACTCTCTGATGGCCCAGATCTCTATAGAACAGTGCTATGGGCCATCAGGAGAAGTGGCGAGTGCCCTATCGGATCAATTGGCCGGGGTCACTCACGGGTTCCCCCACCTGTCAAGCGCACTTTGTCCCAGCCCTTGCGAACCCGTTTGATTCAAAGTTGCGCTTTCTTCAGCCGTGCCGGCCTCAAAAAGATTCTGTCTCTCCTTGCATCTTCTGTGCTTAGTTTTTAGCACTTCCTGTGCTACTTCCGCTCCCAATTTTCATGTTTGGGTCGATGTATTCCACGAACTCTGCTATACCATTTCGCGGGGGGTCCTGTACTTTGGTATAGGTAAGTCCCGGTCTAGACTATCTCTCACGAATCTGTCTAATTGCCATGGTTCTGGCCTCTTCCCATGCCTGGCACCTGAGGAGTGTGTGTTGTGGAGTGTCTTCCACGGCTTCGTTGCAAAAAAGGCATGTTTCTGATGGGGCCTTCCCTATTCGGTAAAGGTATGACTGCAAGTTGCCATGTCCCGTGAGAACCTGCGTTAGGTAGAAGGTTAAGTCCCCTTCCGGCCTTGCTATCCACGCCCGTATGTTTGGGAGCGGTTTTCTTAGACTCTTTCCGGGGGCACCAAACTGAGGAGGTTGCCCAGAGGCTAGATAGGGGATCATGTGTTCGTTGTACCGAATAAAATAGCAATATATATTAATCAAAGTAATAACATATAAATAAGCAATTAAAATGTGGTATTAAGAAATAATAATACTAATAATAATATAAAACACGCGTAGTACATTTCAATAAATCAACGAAGATTTTCAAGATAACAATAATTATTTATTTAAATAGTAGTGCATTATATATGTCTAGAGTAAAGTTAATCAATTTTAAAACTGGTATTGTTAATAAAAGGGGACGCCGGTAAAGACACTTATATATATATATATATATTCTTGTCATGAAGTCTCACTCAGTTGAGGCCATGATTAATCATAGTTAAAATAATCTGCTCACCAAATATTACTCGTCTTGATCTAGGAATTACTACTGTGACAAATTGAGTCATAGACAACGACAGCATAATATCTATTCAAGTATTCTTCTCTTTATCGATATTATTCAAGCTCCAGAGTGCACGTCACAGTGAACCCTAAGTTTAGTCCTTATATATATATATATATATATATATATGTCATGCTCCATTTAAACAAATATGATTTCAGGTGCTTGTTACAAAAAACTTGAATGTAGATAATAAACTACATAAAATATGGATTGTAAGAAAATTCCCCTACTATTGCTAGACCGAAAAGCTCGCCAAAAGAATACTTCAACTTATTTGAGAGTATTTAAGAGCATTTTTCCAGTACACCGGTGGCAAATGTTGCATAAATGAGAGTGACGTGAAACTTGCTGCAATTTTGGCAACTTAAGATGTCAAATTTGCCGTACCACTACAGACTCACTTTTTGATGAGACGCATTATTTAGATATATCGCTCGTACTGAGCAGGATAAATCATTTATTTTTTACGCATACTGAGATGTTTACGCCAAATTGGTGCTCTCTATTTTTATGACTACTATCAATATATATAAACGACGCCAATTTAATGTATCAACATGTCCGCCGTGTATACAGATGAAAGCAATCTACTCTATATACTTCTACTATACTGCTTCACCTATTATTATCTCGGTGTGCACTTGGGTCCGACGCAGATGAAAGCTGACATCACTGTCAATCAGCTGTTCAATTTGTGTGCGCACGATCACCATTCGCATAAAAATTGATTTTTAATTTATAACTTTGTAACAGCTTTATCAGCTCCGCCTGAAGCTTCTTCTTGGTAGGAGTTTGGCTGACAATGATAGCAGCCGGCTTCATTAGATGACTCGCCTCGTTGCTTATATAAGAGACAATGCGACAATATTCCTCTATATGCATATATATATATATATATATATATATATATATATATATATACATACAGCGTTGTCGTTCTCTCCTCCGGCCAAATATATGACCCAGTTCGTTGGTATCGATTAGTCTCTCTGTGTGTCCATATCGCCGCGTTTAAAATGATGTCCACAATCTTGTACACGTAAATGGGCACTCATGTATATATTCATGCATACGGGAGACGTTTGTTCCTCTACCCACACGACTCACGTGGCCCACCATCATCTGAAACGCGATCAGAGCGGATCGACGGCTCAGCGAGCAAACCTATGAGCGCTTCTCCCTGCCGCAGATACGAAGCGGTCCCGACCGTCGACAACAGGAACGACACCACAGTAACACCCGAAGCAAACAAGGCCCGTAGTATATAGAACGCCCTCGCGGGTGCCAGTAGCGGTGTCGGTCATACAAGCACTTCCCGATCATCATTTGGGGGGGGGGTGAAGGCTACACGAATATCGACCTCGAGGCATCTGCGACCAATCAACAAAGCAATCTAGCTGCCTATCTCACAGACAACGGGACGCAGGTTGATGGGCGAAGTATTGAACAACTGAGCGTGACAGGAAACTCTAATTAGCGTGCGTATACATGTATGTACTGTACTTACACAAATTTAATTGGTGCAAACATATTGTTCCTGTGTTGCACCTACAGCAGAAACTGGATCGCAAAGAAGTTGCGGTTTTATTTAAATGATAAATCGAAACCTCCCCGACTGCCAACGCCCTCGCATCAGTAATCAATTAGCTTTGTGGTCCGTGCCTTGTAGAAGTCTTTACTGCTAGAGCCGAAGAACCTTGAATTTAGGTAATAGTAGGCCTAAGAAGTTCGGTGGGTGTTCAGGGTGCTCGAGCAGCCCAGATTGTTAACTAATTGGAGGCAAAGACACTCACATGAGGCTGGATGTGGCAGAACACTACTAATATGGAGGGGTTGGGCGGAAAAGAGACGATTGCTCATGAAAGTAGGAGAATCAGTAGCGCTGTTCGGTTCACCCGTGTGGATGCAGCACGCGACCGCAACCCAACGCAACAGAAATCTACTACGGAGGACACAGAGAGGGTCTGCGCTGAGAATAATTAGCGGCTATAGGACAGTCAGCACACTCGCAGCGCTAGTTCTAGCCGGAACCATACCATGGGATCTCAAGGTTGACAAACGAGCAGCTGTGTGGTCAGATCCCTTGTTTGATCATAACGATGCCCATTCTCAGATGATGGGGGAGTGGCAACGTGAGTGGGACGCCATTCAAGAAGGCGAACCTGGCTTTCCTGTTAAGACGCTTATCCCTGACATCAGGTCTTGGATGGATAGACCTGGTGGAGAACTGACCTACCACATTACACAGGTACTTACAGGTCATGGGGAGTTCCAGGCGTATTTAAAGAGGATTGGAAAGACGAATTCGGACATCTGCACTTTCTGCAACATGATAGCCCGAGACACACCGGAACATACGGTGTTCCACTGCCCGGCATGGAGAGTACCAAGAGGCGGGCTGCTGGAAGATACTCTTGATCTAAAGGATGTTGTCGCACGTATGTTGGAGTCTCGAGAACAGTGGAACAGACTTGCGCGCGCAATAACAGGAATCATGATGGCCAAGGAGGAGGCTGTACGACGACGCGCCTCCGATTGTAAACGATGCGGTTGGCGAAGTTATTGGCGTGATGGTGGATGTGGTCTCGGCGGCGGTCGATTTAACGGATGGCGTCCAGATATAAGCTGTGTGAGAGCCTGATTTGCAAGAAAAACTAATTAACAGAGTTTTAAACAAGAGCCGGTGCGGATTGTTACACAAAAGATTGTGATGGTATTAGAGACTCCCCCCCCTTAATTGTGAGCAATATTAGTTTTATCTATAGGACCCGGTTACGGGGGATGACAGGAGGTATGAGGGTTTTAGCAGGTAATACAAAGGCTTTGGTAGTCATCGAGCTACCAGCCGGCGTGTAGTCCTGCACAGCGTGCCTAAAAGCATTTCCCCCTCCTGTATAAAAAAAAAAAAAAAATATGGAGGGGTTACAGGCATATTCTAGTTAATACTTGAGTCCGCTTGAGTTACTGACGGTTAATACGTAAATAATGCTTGGTTAGCTTTTAGACATTTTAAATGGACGATGACCCTAGTCATCTCATCAACAACGCCGTATAACATTTCCAGAGTCTGTTTCTCACTTGGTTTGCCTTCTGGAATTGCCAGCACGCTTCGACCAGAATATTTATTATCCACGTTCTCGTAAAAGAGTACAGTTATGTCAAAGGCAACGAACAATTCAAAACCAGAACTTGGTAGTGCCCTATGAAAAATGTATATATTTATATGTACGGGCAGTTCGATTTGCCGGTATTACTCTGTGGTAACGAACAATCTATTTTCATTACCTTAGAATATTAAATAATTTAGTTATTATTTATTATTCTAAGGCAATGAAAATATATTATATTATAAGTTAGTTTGTTAAATGGGTTGACAACGGTTGTTTGGTCAGCTTCAAACCCTTACGCGAGTTTGCTAATGGGGAGTATTTGTTGATAGCTTAGAATTATCAAGCACAGAAGTATGTCTTGTTTTTTCTAATGCGTTACTTAGATACCACAGGCATGTTCGAACACAATAAATAGTTCCCCACGTCCCGGATCGAAATACGATCGAGTACACCAGAAATCACGGAAGTATTACGCACTAGTTACCTAAGCCAGATGCACGATTGGCTACCTAGTGTATACGATTGTTGTTATAATGGGTCTTTGTACTTTTTTTTAAGACACGGTAGTGCCCCATTTGTGTTTGTTTATTTGGCATTCAGTTTGCAATATTTGCTCGACAAGCCTGGCACGGCTTTACCAACAAATCCGATGGCTGGATATGACGGATGGATATGACGTAGCTAATAGTGCGCTGACACTGTCACATGAGGGATCGGACCCAAAGTGCACTGAATGCTCCCAAACCTCCAAAAGTAAGCCTTAGACGTCAGCATATGTCAGCATTTGGTCGCCGGATCGTATAACGTCACTGGTAAAGTCAATCAAGCTCTACATTTAAACTTTATGGTTTCAGTCTCTTTGGTGTTGATCGCCCCTGAAAAAAAAAACCTCTCTATTCTCGAGGTAATGCACTTAATGCAACTGATAAGCATTGCGAACTGAGCACGAGACGTAGCTTAGCAGGTTCCTTTACAAAGTTCCCACATTTTGCTTCATTTCAAATACACCACGCTCACCACGCATGGCCTGGGTAGCTAGTGCGCAGTCTTCCCTGGCTTCCAGTGCGCTAGATCGCAGGTTAAATCCCGGGTGTGGGGATATATTTCTTGTGTTCAGAGGTGTCAGAAGTGTATAATAAATGCTTTATAAAAAGATAACACACTTTGACGCACTTATAAAAGCCCACATAGAAATGCAAAGTCGGAGAAGTTCCACAAAAAGGCCAAAAAAGAATGGGATCCCCCGTATAGGCTAAATTAAAAAAAATCTTTAAAAGAAAATCTTCCTCCTGGCCCTCCAAAGTACTTGCTTAAGATGCAGTTCTAGGGGGTCATATACTCCGAAGGAAGCTCGACCGTGGTTAGTTGTTTAGGGTTTAGTCAGTAAAGACTGCGCACGTAGGCTTCGAACGTCAATCCCGTGCAATGACCAATATGCGCGGAGGAGTTAATAAACTGTAACGGTTGGACGCTGCAGCCTGTAACGTCGCTGGCACCCAATCAACTAAACTTCATGAATTTAGTTTTCCTAGTAATTATTTCAAGGCCTCTGGAAGGAAAGGCCGTCTGCATTTTAAAAGTAATGTATAATACTTGATGGCCCTTATGTTACAAGGTGCGGTCGCAATGTAATTTATAAACATCACCGCCACGGCGATTCGGCATATCTTTTTGGACATACCGAACGAGGTCAGCAAGAGGCAAGGTACACGAGGCCCAGGTTAGCGGGCCCCCTTGCGGAGTTCTCACACGTTGCCATTTTGATGGAACTGGGTGTGCCAATAAAGTAGTTAGGACTGACACTGAAATTACGAATAGGTATTATACCAAAAGTGGCTGATCGCACATGACCTTACAAAATTTTTGATTGCGGGCGAATGATTTATTCGGTGAAAAGCACAAGAAAGCCGCATTTGAAAAAAAATTCTGATTGCTTTGTCGGAAGTTGCTAAGCGTTGGCTATCTAAAGGGGAAAACAAGTGATCATTTATTTATATTATACGCAGTACACTTGTATTACAAAATTAGGTCAACCCCAGTAAACCACTGCCTGAAAGCAGCGAGCCTAGCACCGCGGCCGCATTTCCACGTTGCACTTCAATGGATATTCTCTGCAGCAGAAATTCTCCCGCTATTTTTTCATCTTTCTAAAAGGGAAATGGTTGCATGGAAAAATTGAGATCTTGTGATGTCTCTTTTTCGAGCTTGCAAATTTACTTACTTAAAAAAATTGCCGTTACGGACTGAAGCAGAGACTCTCCGAGAATATCCAGTTTATGTGATGATGTTTTCACAACACACTGATTGTGCTTTAATTCCTGGTTGTTCACTGAATTACACGGGAGGATCAGATTATATTGCTTCAGCCTCCTCTTTATTGGGTAGGCACCTTAACGTGGACGCGGACCGTCGCTTCTAGAGCATCAATATTTCAGTCCATGACGTGACGATATTAGCTAGCTGCTCAATTGAATATCTTTAGATCTTTAGCCTTTTATTGCTACTCCGATTTTGAATTCTATCTCGAGTATACTTGAAACCGCCAGTTTGCGTTGAGCCAGTGTTTGCAAGTTTGGAAAAATCACGTTTCTATTCTGCTCCACTCAGTCGGCTGTGATGTGCTAGTGTGCACCAGAAGACTGGTTGTTTGAAAACAAATATGTCGTTAGCCCATGTACCTCTTCATCAGCTGGTAGTGCTAAAGCTGTTAGACAATAAACTCTTGACACAGTTTTTCTAATTAATTGGTGCCGGCAACGGTACTTCATCTTCCGTCGTGGGGCATCAAAGTATTTGCTCGCTGAATTATTCTGCTTGTCTACAAAGTGTATATATTGCAATAAGAAGTGAAAATATAGAACGTATGTATGTGGAACTTACCGCTCAGCAAACGTGTTTTAAATCAGCAATTGTGCCTTAGCAATTGTGCGAACGTGTTTCGAACGGGCAATTGTGAGCCAAAATAGAAAAATGTATATTTGTGTGTGTATGTGTGTTTAAAAAAATCTATTCAGGGCTGACTCTCAGCCAAAATTTAACGTCCATGGGACTGCTTTTCGCATTGCTTCATAGACGGACCCCTATAAATACAAATGGGTGGGGCTCGAACCCGCGCACCTATGTGTCTCCTCCAGTCGCCATGCCACCACGCCACCGGGCTCGACGTGTGTGTGTTTAGCTTTACGTAACATATTTTAGCGACGTAATTCAGTCCCGTTTGGGGACGCAACTCTGTCCTATTATAACTTTCTCTCTCTCTGCCTCGCTCTCTGTGATTGAATGTACTGGCAGCGTGACGTGCCGCACTCGAACGGTAATCTCGAACGATCTGCGATAACTTTGCCCTAAGACATGCCATCATAGGCTATGTTACGCGAGCGCCACATGCGATCGCTGATCGAATATGCAAATCATGCGTGATTAGCATACTGGTGGTTATTGGAATTGCTGCAATGTTGACGATAACGAGAGAGAGAGAGAGAGAGTCGTGGCTGTGAGGGCGCGAGAACAGTGATTATGATTCTTCGGTAACTTTCGGTCCACCTGTCTGCTTTCATGATCAGTTTGTCTGGCTGGCATAACAACAAGAGTTATTCTTCTATTTGTTTTGCTGTTGTTCTTGCTACGGGCTTCGTCTCGCTGCCGTAGGCATGGCGTATGTGGTGTGACTTGATTTTGTTTTTTGGTTTCAGTCGGAACGGAGTGGTGGCGGAGAGGCGAAAGCAGGGCTCACCCGACAGATACATCAGCTCGTCAGCTCACAGCACAGAGAGGACAAGGCTTAAAATTCGTACCCGGCAGCAGCAGCTTTAAACTTGACCTGTTCGGCGGTTGGGTATTTTCCTCAACCCGCGACCTACGAATACGTCTTGCTATACGTCGTGTTTCTAGTAGTAGTAGAAGCCTATAGACCGAGTAATCTGCCTCACCAGCACTATCGTTTTCATGCAACAACAGCAGCGAGCCATCTCCTCCAGCTCGGACCTCCGCAGTCGGGTTCCAACGGACAGGGCCAACGAGATGAAGCCGCGCCAAGCTTCCTAAATCCGTCCTGCGTTCACTTATCGACAAAGCGAGCTACATAGTATTGGCTCGACGTTCCAGGGGCCTGCCTCCTCGCCCCCACCGGTTGCCGCAACAGCCAACACGGTAACTCGCCTGAGCAGAGCATCCATGACATGTTTCCCCTTCGATATTCTTAAATAATACGCCGAACAACGGATGTTCTGAGTTAACACTGCCACCGCTGCCGTGCCGTGCCAGCCTGAAGGAAGAAGAAGCCGGTTAGCCTGCGGATGCGGTGGCTCCGTTGGGAGCGGAACACCAATCGAGGCTTAGCTTCCCATCATCAGCGTCGTCCTGAGAGCACCTGAGGCCATGTTGCCTATGCCCAGCTTTGGTCGTGCGCACGCTCTGTTTCCGTAAGGCGAACTTCCGCACAATGGCGAGGAGAGAGAGGACGAGAACAAGGATAACGACCAGAGGCCTTCTTCGACACTTGCTTGGTCCTTGTTCTCGCGCTCGAGGGGCCCAGGGGCTTTGAATACCAAATTCCCAATCCAAACGCCCAGGGGGCAATGTTGGGGTCGTAGTCGTTGTCGCTGCTTCTGCAACCATTGTTGCCAGCAGTAATGGCGGCGGCCGGTCGATCTTTTCCTTCAATTTCACTGTAACAAAGGAATATGGTAGTAGTAATAGTTGTTGTTGGGTAAGAATCGGCTGTAATGTTGACGGCGATGTACCAGATGTTGTTGTTACCTGTTTACGCCTTCTGCTCCCTTGCGCCTATGATGAGCTGATGAGCCAATGATCACCTTGATAATCGGGCGGAAAGAAAGAAGGCCAAAGAATACAGTGCAAGACAAGACAGAGACGTCCACCGTAAGCACCAGAAGACAGGCACACGCGGATAATGTTGCTAGGGGGCTTGAACGAGAGCGCTTGAGGCGGTGATTCTCGCCCATCTACCTTCTCTGCATCTGGCTGGCAGTTCATCTCGATCGCACCACATATAAGCTACACCGCCCTATCTATAGCTACGTAGGTTACATGTCAACACATACACACAAATGGCAACGACCGAGATTCTCAGACGCTTACAGAGCAGAGGAACAACAGCAGCGGCGTTCCGACGGAAGCTTCGCGCTCTAATGCATCTATTGCACAAGGCGGCAGTCAGTGTTGTCGATGCATACATAAGTAGATGAACTCACATAGTACAGTATGCATGCACACGCATGTATAGTGTGTACGTTGCATACGTATGACTCCTGTCTACGTAAGCACACACTCGTCATTATCATCAGGATCGTCAGCCTCATCACATAAGTCACCCCTCAGGCTGGCTTAGGAGCCCTATTATCTGTTTGTACCTGCCTTCCGCCTACAACACGAGTGGCACCGCGCCAACACGAACCCATCGATACACTCGCTCTATATATCTTTGGGTTCATACACGTATCAATACTTACCATGCTTGTATATATATATATATATATATATATATATATATATATATATATATATATATATATATATTAAGAGAAATAATATAATTAATTTATTATATATTATAATTGAATGTATTAGTCATTAATTTAAATTTACGTATATATATAATTGTTTTTAATAACGGGGTTATTCATTTATCAGCTTAGCATCTTAGAGGTAACAATTTTGTCCCCCTTATGGTGTGAGTCAGGTCAGGAGAAGTTAAAAATTAAAAAATAATCTCGTGTCGTACAGGTTTGGCCTTGCCTAATTTAGCAGTGTCCTACGAATAGAAGCGGCATTACCCAGCCGACTGTCAGGCGATAGTTTTTGGCGCAGGTATTCAATAGCTTTAGTGCCCTCAGATATCAGAAGATCCCATTCCTGGGTGAGGGACGGACGTGTCTTTGCTGTGCTCTCGAAAACTATAGACGTTTGTTAAAGAATGCTTTTTTACTTGGTGTTGAAGGCTATTGTAAAGATTACCCGGCGGCTGGTTCACCCATTGGGGTGAAAATGGTACTCTGTCTTTGATCGGCAACCGACGCCATGATCTACGACACCTGTAACCCAGCATCAAAATAGGGTAATTTGCTAATCACGACAACAACAACACCATCGACAGCAGTGTTGAAAATGAAACTAGCACAACAGTGAACAACATTAAAGTATAGTACTATTGGGCTGTTACAACGTACATAATCAAGCGCGTCACAGAAATGCCACGCAATTTCGAGCCTGCGGGTGGGACAAAATACGGCTTTAGTGGCTCTGTGAGTTTCACATCAGTTGCTGACGATTGCCAGCGACGCGATGTGCATTCTGCATTTCCGAAAACTATAAAATATTGATTATAAACCCCATAAAAGAACGTACGTGATGAAGTTGGGGTTGATCTTTGTCTGGCCTTTTCAACACGTAGAATGGGTCACCGACAGTGCCTCAAAATTAAACAAAATCTCCCGGGAAATTTATTCCGACTTTTGTGCGCATTGATCCTGGTCTTCTTCGTCCGCACTTGTTATAGTTCTGTTGTCAGATCCCGGATGCACCACTTGTCTCGATGTCTTGCAGCGGTTGTCGCAACGAGCCTTATGCCAGAGTTTCCACTCGCACATCCACGCGGACGCTGGCACAAACCTACTCCGGACTCCAACAAGACAAATTATAAGTCCTACTTTTGAATTGAGGCTGTTTCACGGACTGTTACAAAGAACACCAAGCCCGCTTCAAATACGTGTCCATTTCGGCGGAGAGAGACGGACTGTCATGAAGACCAGACATGAGCACATTGTCTTTGAACAGCAGTAGTTTTAGACATTGTATCACGGCGTTTAGAAACGCATAGAAAAAAGCTCTTGATGCCGCTGTACAAAGGCAAAGACCCCCAACTAAACCTGAAAACTATAGAGGGATCGCACTCACGAACGTCGTTTGTAAGATAGTGGCACCAGTCATTGTATAACCGTTTACAGCGTCGCTGCAGGCTGTATGCTGCCCGATGAGCTTTACGGATTTATTCCCAGAAAATCGATCGAGCAGGATCGATTCAGTGAGCACTCATTAAGTTTAAAGACCGCTCAAGCGCAAATAAAATTACTTATGCGGCGTTCATTGAAAAGCGCCGGGTCTGCCTCGTGAGGTCGTCTTCTACGAACGAATTTCGAACTAAATCTAGCCTCGAGGACAACATGCTCAAGCTTATCGGTGATGGAAGATTTCAAGGTCAATTTTAAACAGCGACGCAACGGCGACTACTAGGTCAGCGGATAGTCGAACAGACTCTTGGTTTAGCTCACCGTTTGTTTATATCGCATACGCCACGGACCGCTCCACCATTTTGAGAACCATGCAAAAAGGACATGTGTTTTATGCTGACGATCATCTACGTAAAACTGCAAAGTCACGACAGCACCCACAATATGAATTAAACGAAATATTAAGATGGTGTCACGAAAACATGATTAGTTTAAACGTCCAGAAAGCAAAAGTTATGCGCTTTGTCAGGAACGGATCATACGCTTCAAACGACAGAAAGCTCAGGATAAACGGGATTGTGTGGAACTGGCGTCACACCTTGTATAGCTTGGAAATATCCTTACATCCAAGCTCAGATTTGTCAAGCAATTTCATGAGAAATGATCAAAAGCAATTTCGGCCGTGGCGCTCACAGAAAACATTTAGTAGGTAGACCTGCGAACTGCTCTCAATATAATCGGTACTACTAAAATTAGAACAATTGTCTACTATGGCATGAAAACCTTTGCACCCCACTTGACCTACGAACATATAAATCCAATCGACCGCGTGGACACGACGTTCTCTTTGTTTAAGAATGTTATTTGACAGGTGCACAGGAGCAAGCAAACGATATATGCCATCGACATCGCAGCTCGTGATATTATCTTAAAGAAACTGGAGCCGGTTGAAGTTGGACCACGAGTGCTCACTCTACGCAGCGCACTTCTGAATGGCCATACCTCATTACTCACAATGTTGGTCAGCGATCTGCCACGCTTTGTGAAAGAACGGCACCCAACAGTCCTGATCAAGATCAAGCAACCCTTGACACGGGCTTGTCGAAAAAAAAACGCTTATCGGAAAGTTTTTTTTAATAGATATGATGAATCGAAGAGTTTATTTTAAATAGATACGTTGACATGTAATATGAAGACATACGTAAACAAAAACTGATGAACTTTGTAACAGACAAACCTACTGATAATCCGGCGTTTCAGACAGACCAGTGGAAAAGAGTCTTGTGCAGATTATCATGGCTCGATTTTTATCACTTCTATCATTTTTATACCGAATGAGAGAAAACTTCTGTCGTTGCCGACTTGTTGGCTGAGTTTACAGGTCATCGGGCCAGGAAATCAAATGGCTGCGGAAATCAAGTGGGCCCGGTGTCTCAAATGGCTGCGGGCGTTTGAGAAAGTTTTACCGGCGCAAAATCATGGAGCTCCGCTCCACATCGTTTACTTTGACGTTTCGCGTGTCTTCCATCGGATTGACAACCAGATTTTAACTAACGAAGATGAAATCGCTAGGCATCGGACCTAGGGTTAGAACTTGGTGCCAAGCCTATTTCACTGATATGAGAATTAAGCTCAGGGTAAAAAGTGTTATGTCTAATACTGTTCCATGCCCCCCCCTGAAACCCCGCAAGGTTCCTGCCTGGGGCCGCCCTTGTGTGCTCAAGATCGCAAACTCGTCCTTGGCAGACTTGATTTGACTTAGAAGCTCTATGCCGAAGATTTAAAGATATACGTTGAAGTCAAAGACGACAAAGGCAAGGCCGAGTTACAGAAGGCAGTTAATTCCGTACCACTATGGGCCCACTTGAACAGAATGGGACTACTTCTAAATGTGCTGTGCTGAAAATAATCAAGGACGACACCGCATATTTCATGAACGGCAATAGTATACGTGAAGTATCAACAAACAAAGACCTAGGTATTACATTTGATTGTCAAATGAAGTATACAACTCAGATTGCCAAAGTTGTAAATCTGCGTCTCACCTGTGCAATCTCATTCTTAGAGCGCTTATCGGGCATGGCCCGACAATGAACATCAACTTCACACGTGTGGACACCGTTCACCGTGATAAAGATGTACAACTGCTTCAACGGGTGCAGGATAAGTTTGTCAAACGAGTAGCATGGCCTTGCAATGCAAAGTGTGAGCGAGTACCGGATACGATGCTTAAGCACCTTTTTCACAAAAATAATTTTTGTAGTGGTGTGTCAATTGCTCCACCGGAAGTTGCTGCCGGAAGGCTAATGAGTCAGTTACAGTTGTGTCGCACACCAGCATGTGTCCCACTTCTAAAGAAGCAAGGGTCAACCCGTCTCATTTTGAGGCCAACAGACTCGACGATGCAATGAAAATCGTAAGATTCTCTTAATGTGTTTTTTTTAATCAATATATCATTTATTTGTATTATACGCAGATCAAGATACGTATTATTTATATTATATATGCTCTCTTAATGTTTTGTTGAGAGCAGAGGCCGGGGTGTCCTTGTGGTCCGCATCTATATTGTTGAGCGAAGTCCAAGTCTGCTTTCAACGTTGCCCCGGACTGACCCTAACTGTCTCATGTACCTGGGAGGGCTCTGGGAAGAGCTTGTAGCTAGACACCGGCACCTCTGGCGGAAACAGCTTAAAGTCTGGCTTTGTCAACCTGGGCCAGATCGAGGAGACGAGTGAATGTATTCACTTGTAGTATGACAGACCACATCATCTAGGAGGGGATGTTAATGAGTCGAAAACCGCATAAAGACACCATTCTGTCGAACAAAACTTCCACAATGAGGTTATAAACACTCCACCCTACAGCGTTCAGAAAATGTCTGGCTTGGTCAAAAGCCTGGGACATGCAGGAGACGGAAAATCAGATAAAGCCAGGAATCAGCCAACAATAAAGTGCGAGAAAGAAACGCTTCAACTAGCATGATGACAAAATGTTTCACTTCGGATTTTGCCAAAAGAATAGCCAGTCCGAACTCACATATGAATCCAGCTGACCAACGTTTTATTTGCATGGATAGGATAGCTCAAACCCCCCTTTTCCCAACACTCTGTCAATTCGTTTTGAATACAAGTGCCGAAGACTACCAATACGTCTGATAAAACTTCTGCAAAAATAAGGTAGACTATATAGGCTATATGCAGAGGAATCCGGTAATTAGACATTAACTTATCCACTATTTTTAAGAATTATTTCTGAAACACCTTGAAAAAGATTACTTAAGTCATAAAATAGGAATACTCGTTTGTGAAAACGCCATAGTGCACACGCTGTCTGTTAGATCTTACATACAAGTCTTACATACCTAACGACACCTTCCCCAAACGGTGTGCAGAAGGTTTTTCTGAATTTTGACATTACGATAGTTTTGCCACCTCTCATATTGAGTATGTATATCACATTGACACTCATACCGTTGTCAGCTATTCTCGGCATGTAGTTCGCAAGAGGCAGTGCAGTAATCTTCTTTTGTTTATCTGACTGAATTTGTTTTATTTTTATTTTGTAGCGTTCGATACTCGTACTTTGCAAAACAAACAGCGAAAAAATTAGGCTTCTATACCAATGTGGTAAAGTTCGTATGGTTGAATGATTCACTTTAAAATGTTGTTGACCTCTCTAACAATGAATATACAATTGCGTTTAGAGTAAATAAGTTCTGCCGTATTTATCCATTACACAGCCAAATACACAGCCGCAGATCATAATAATTACTTCCTATGATTAGATATAGAGCATAGGCCTACGATTAGATATCGTGGTGATGGACAGCGAACGGGGTAAACATGGAATCTAAATAGCCCACAGGAGGCAAGCAGAAGCGGGGTTCTTTGTTTCAATTGGTGTACTTGAGTATACTTTGTGATATATTTAATAGTTGGTATACTGCTTTATATATTTAGTAGTTTATCGAGTAGCGCAGGAACTTGCTATAACAAGAAGGACCGTGTGCCGCCCTAATATTTCCTAAATTCGTTTTTAGTTTTTGTGTATTTCTTATGCATGTGCTGCCTAATTTATGGTTCAGAAAGTATATTGAATTCTTATTAAATCTTCTAAGCTTTCTGAGGTTCTACGTCTTTTTCATGCCGGATTTCAAGTCATGGAGAATTAATTATACGCTAAAGCGTTCCAATATATTGAAATTATCACAGAGTGCACAAGGAGGTTGCTATGTGAGGACTTATAAGGTAATAGACGTAAACTTTGCGAGATAAAAGACATCACGCAGATAATAAAAGCCGAAGCGCGGAAAAAACGTGGAATTAAGGCCTGCCATGTACCAACGTGAGAGGTGAACACGTGAGTGGAAAGATTTTTTCATCAACAGCAAGTGTGGTTCTAGGAAAATATGATTGCAGGTGGTGCTACCAAGAAAGGCGGCAAGCACATCTTCAAAACTTCTACGGGGCGAAAATAAATACGGATAGGAGATTCTGTTACGTATCCTGAACAAAACATTTTTATAATCCTTATAAAAACTTTAAGCTTTAGTACAAACATGAAATCAATTAGTGAAATAATTCATTAAAAATAATGTTCCTATGCATGTATGTATGTTTATATATATATATATATATATGTATATATATATACATATACATATATGTTTTCCATAACGTTAACCTAAATCTACAAATCTTGCTCGCGTCGTGCCGGGGTCGAACCCATCGTGAAAAGTCTGAATCTTTGTCCGAAGCGGCATCGCCACGGGCGGCGGGGCGACCTTGATTGTGTAAAGGTCACCATTAAGTCAAGGACATATTTTATATACTTCTTATTCATATGTCTCTCTACAAATAAATAGTAGCTTAAAAGATAGTAGCTTGAAAGATAGTCTCCTCCTGTTAACAACAACCCAGTGACAGGCAGAATGATGCAAGTGCACTTCACAGTTTACAATATGTCGTCCATAGCTGAACTGCTCCTGCCTTTGTTAGATATAATATTTTAATGAAAGCACGAACTAAGCTCTTGTAGCCGAATATTTGGAGTTTTGTGGATATATTCCTTTTGTGAACGTATTTTTTAACAAATCCTTAATTTGCTTAAAATGTGCAGAGCATCAAGTTGCCCACTATATTTGCCAATACCACATAGACAAACATACATATTGACTTATTAGCGGAAGACGCTTCTGTGCTCATGAACAAAGTCACGCTTTGTAGTAACACTGCTAATTACACAAAATATATACATATACGCCTATAGTACATAGCTAAAGCTATAAGCAACATTCAACACTACTACTACTACTAATTCAATTATTGTCAACAAAATAGGCAACAATGCCTCAAACAACTCTCAAGTCAACAAACTCTGTCACATCGTAGTCATTAAATACTCAAAGTCACGCATAGTGACAGCTTATAGCTATACAGCTTTTCAGAAAAAAATATTTTGCGATAACGGTCGACCAAAGCGTAGAAGCTACGCTACCGCCGTGTTTTAGTCACTGCATGCAATTGAGATCTTGACCTGATTTTGTCACAGAGCGTCTCCATCTTATGCATGAATGTATGAGATGGTAGAGGCTAAGATGGATTCTGACTCAGTTATCGTGGCTGCCGCTGCTGCTGTTGTCCTGCACACTGGGTAGCAGACTGGAGGACCTAGGACCACGACCGTCACATCCTCACTACAAATAAATAGTCGAGGGGAAAAAAGACTTTGTCTGCGCGCCCTCCTTCGCCGCCTGTCGTCCTCTTCGTCGACCTTCCGCCATCGGGGGGCTCGTTAGTTGAGACGCCCCCGATCACCCCACGCAGAGGCCAGTACTGGTAGGAGGGGGTCAATGGGCGAGGCAAAAGAGACAACGTCAGGACCAAGGATGATGGTGTGGTGGGCCTACCGACCGACAGATAGGCCGGCCGGCCGACCGAGATCCACGCCTCCTCGTCTCGATTTCACAGAAGGGTGCATACGGTGACTCATCGCACCGCTACTAGGTCGTTGGCCCATTGGCCGTTGGTGGACACCGCTCCGCCTAAAGACCCTTCGGGGAGCTCGAAATGGAGGAATGCAAAGAGGAAGAATCTGAGGAGAAGAAGGAACACGACTACACTTGATGTTGCCCTGTGCTAGCGCAGGCCGTACAGTACAAATGGCGACCGTAAAAAGTAGAACAGACGACAAAATCTAAGGGTAGGAAGAGGGAGGGGGGGCAGGATGGGTTAGTGAGAGCGACACCCAAGAGTGTAGCAAATGTTCAGCGCAACCGGATTCACTAAAGCAAAACGCGCTTTTTTGATCACTTTTGAGGGGACAAGTGGAGTACTCATTTCAATAAACTGAGTTATTTCCTAATATAGCTAAATGGGACCAACGTGAGAGAAAAATAGGCATCTGAAAAGCAGCATGATTGTGTCAAGGCTTGGATGCTTAGGTTGCTGTTGTGGGCTAAGCGGCCTGGATTTAAATTTTATGAGTTTGTTGTAAAATTCGGCACTACTCTTCGAGGTGGCCGGCTAAATTGGTTGTGTTTTTCACATTCAAATCACCATTTGCTGGTTGCTGCGTGTTAGGTAGACACAAATAGCAAACTGAAACGGTGCACTCTGGTAGTACGGTAGATTGTAAATCGCCACACAAACACATAAAAGAGAGACTTGTTAATAGCTGAGTATGTAGACGTATTCGCTTGTAGCGAGAGAAAAAAAATGCAATACCAATTAATTTATTTATTTCGTTTCCTGTGACAAAATGCCTATCTGGAATAAAGACAATACGGCAAACGCTATGGTTCATACTTAATACTTGATTTTTAGGAACATATAACACATCGTTATATAAATAAGCATATTTACTCGATAACATTATTTGTTTTAAAGATATATATGTGTGTAAAGTTCATTACAAACTAAATAGTTTACTTCGAAAATTACTAATATTTAGAAAAAACAATGCTTACACACCATGTTGGGTAGAATAGAAAATAAAATATATAGCCATAACTATTAAATATCAATTTTTCTTTAGAACGCCGTCTACCACTGTGTAAATAGTCTAATTTGCTCTATTCTATACTCTATGTAGTATGTGGTAGCAATCTATAAGATCTGACAAATTTTTTCACTGACTTTTACGCTCTATGCCATCGGATCTAGAAGTGCAAGTATTCTTAGTGTATAATTTAGAGTATAGGTCGAGGCACTCTTCATATCTTGTTGGCTTCTCTTCATATTGGAGTATAGGTCAAGGCACTCTTCATTTACCGAGCAAGATGCTTAGTGGCAAAAGCCTTTGTCTTGCATTCGGGAGGCCTGGATTCGAGACCCAGACCGGCCACTCCTAAATTGGTTTTCATGGATCCCCATTTAAAACAAGCTGAATGCCGTAGTGGATTAAAAATCGACCATGATCGAACAAAAACGGGGAGCACAGATGTCTTAATAAAAAGAGATGGTGCATTACCATCCACCCCCCCCCCCATATCTTGAAGGAGGATCTCGAATAGAGTCGCTTTTAGTTAAATACAATCATCCAGTAAAACCCACGTGCTATATATCGTTTCCGATTTTATGCCACATGTACTCCCACGCCTATATATATTCTCTAGTGTCCGGTGGGCAAATGTCCCAAAACGCCCAAAGTAATTATACCAATATAAATGTAAAGTGCCTAACGGTCTTCAGATTGTGACCTAAGCAATACTAACTTAGCTCAATATTTTCTGACAATATGATGACTTCGGCGGAGGCATGGAGAAAGGCGACGAACTTGTTCGACGCCATTTTGACACTCAAGACAGCCAAGGAAACGGCCAGGCGGGAGAGGTTTGAGCGGGTCTCTCGGTAGAGTGGTCGAGACGAGGAGCCGAGGGAAGGGGGAGGGGGTGGGGGGCAGCCAGACCCTCATGGTCTTGACGCACTCTCACAGGACGGATTACAAAATGGCATTCCCCTATCCAACTGCAGGTAGACATGCGAGATGATAGTCAGGGATAGGGCTGATTGAAGGAGAAACGGCAGAGACGCCTCTCCCACAGCTTCGAAGTAATGCCAAAGTAATACCGAGCCTGTGGGGGTGGGGAGGAATCCGGGTTTAGTGGGTTTGCGAGTCTCACACTAGTCACGCAGGCTGCTAGTGGCGCATGTGCATCATGCATTCCCGAAACCTCCCAAAAAAATATTTTCTGACAAGTTATTGACATAATCCAAGAGTAAAGCCACGATGCTGTACAGTATCCAAGGTGCTTCTGCACTAACATCCTTGACCAGGGTTGAAATTAGGCAATTTGACAAATGAAGCATAGAAGAATAATCTCCATTATTCTTCTTCTAAAAAAGTGAATGACAATTTGACAATTTACCAACATTGTTTACCGAAATATCGCAGCAGACAACTTGAGCAGAAAATATTTCTGCATTTAGCTGGAAATACTCGCCTCTGGCACGATCCCAAACAGTGAAAACTCGTAACAAGCAGTCGTCTTGTTTTAATATTGAAATTCAACGCATACTGACGTACGTATGGCCACCGAGTTTTGAAGACAATCAAATAAAAACAATATTGTAAGGGCTGAAAACGGAAAACTCGACGGAAAACTTGACGGAAAACTCGTATTTATTTTCGACGTTAACCAGACTAGGTGCATCCTACCTTTCGAAGCGTGCCGCGCTGGTCTGAATAAACAAATGTTTTCTTCGAGCGCACCATCAGGCTAGAGCTGTAGCCAGGAAAGAAATCGTAAATAGAATGTTTGCGTGGCGCACAGCCCGCAAGTGCAATCATGTACAGCCAAACATCTAAATCGCCGGATGGCGCGTTTGTTATCAAGTTTCGAGTATCTTAAATAAAGCCCCCCTGCCAAAAGGTGTGTAAATAATAATGGTAAGTTAGCAATGTAAAGTTGGTAGTTAAACCAACCTCCAACAATCTACAGACTACCAAAGGCAGGGGCTGAGTCTGGCTGTATAGACGGACTGTTCGCTTGATGTCTGGTTAAATAGGCGCACGCATGCCTCGATTGCATTTATTTAAATGTAAATCAATCACGACTCTCACATTGCTGAGATATACGTTTATTATACTACACATTATTCTATGTAATAAAGGTGACTGCATATGATCTAAAACAAGAAAAGGTCTAGCAGATTATTAAACTGAGATAGTTTTTTTCTTTTTTTTTAGATTTTCCGTAAGGCTATTGCCCGTGTACGGTTTTTTCATGTCATGGCTAATTTTGATCCACTCCGGCATTTACCTTGTCTAAATTGGAAACCATGCAAACCAATTGAAAAGTGGCCGGTCTGGGTCTCGAACCCAGTCCTCCCGAATGCAAGGCAAAGGCTTTGCACTAAGCCATCTTGCTTACAACAATAAAATTACGATTTGAAAATCATATTTATAAGCAATCAGAATTATGAACCAGAAGCGACGACACAAGGACGCCAATAATTGACAGGGAAGTAAAAAACGCGAGTGAATTGTGTAGAGAACTGTCCCGGTATTAATTGGCTGACTACGTACCATGGTACTGCACGGGGCCGCGGAAGTGGCACAGAGTTTTTTCGGTGTTTTCTAGCTCCACCTCCATGGCTTGCTTTCGGGTGACCAATTCGCGTAAATCGACACGTCTTCTCGTGAATTTTTTTCGGCAAGTGGAAGAAATATTAGAGTTACTCCAGGCGCAGCGCAAAAAGCCTATGTGTTTTCAGCCCGGTGGGCTCGCAGTGGACGACCATGATCTAAGAGACGCGTTATAGCGTTTCTTGGTGAGCGGAGTACATATATATATATATATATATATATATAAAATTACATGCCCCATCCTTTCCAGTTTGAGAGAGTGACAGGTCTCAGCCCTGCCGAAGTGCAATGGCAAGGCCTCCTCTTGGAGTATCCGCCTTCTTGATCACGGAGGTCCCGGCACCAGGTGTGTGAAAGAGGGTCGAGTGTTGCCGAGTAGCATCGCGTTCACCTGCAGCATAGAGGCAACCAATTCTTCTGGTAATGTTTTTGCTTGGTTCGACGAATGTCAGATGATGTTAATGCTGATGACGATAATGGTGGTGATGATGGTGATCTTGCTACTTGTCCTATTGCCGACGGTAACGCATCGATGTGGCATGGTGGTGTCTTTAGTTATTGCTACAAGGGTAGCATTCGTACATGTCGGTCGGCTGTACGATATGCCACCGACTAGGCCAGGCGGACGGGTGCTCATTATCAATCATTATGATCCACGAGCGTTAATCTTGAGCGTCTTGGGATGGCCCTGGACATCCGGGAGTACACCATTGGTCCTCCTCCATTTGGGTGCGCACTCTTTCGAGTCGAGATCTGTTGGCGAGATCGCCTTCCTTAAGCCGCACCCGTATCTCGTCTACAATAGTTCCTTCTTTTTTTGGTGGCGCGCAACTTGTCCTAACTAGTCCGCCACGCGCCGGGAACGCGCTGGAGCAGCGTCTCCAGCGCGTTCCCGGCCTAACTAAACGACCCAGAGTAGCCCGAAGCGATGCTTCGTCGAACGGTCGATACGAACGTTACAGCTTCCCCATCCAATAGCAAAGCAATGCGCCGTTCGTCCAGTGAATCATCATCTGCTGGCCTGCGCCTTGTAGCCGAGCACCACCACCATTGGCAGGGTAAATGTTGTGGCGCAAGAAGCGGTAGTACCAGCAGCAGCTCCAGAAGGAGCAGCAACGTTAGCACTAATGACGACACAACAACAACAGCTGCAACAACAACAACCGCAACAACAATAACAACAACAACAACAACCACAACACACAACAACAACCACAACCACAGCAACAACAACAACGACAGCAACAACTTATCGTAGCCACCCATCAAAACAGCAGCCGCTTGGTCGTCCACCGGTTCGGCCGCCAGGATTAGCGGGAAGGAACGCGCGTTCTTGTCCACGGTGTGCGGTCGCCTCCAGTTTCTATCCGTGTGGCTCGCGGGTGGCTTGGCTAGGATACGATAGGATAGGTAGTTATTGTTGCGCCGCTGCGGCTGCTGCTGCTGCCGGTCGAAACGCAACAAGGTTGTCGTCGTCGTCGTCGGCTTTGCTCGAAGACAGACTTAAATCCCCTCGCTGAAGGATTGATTACTGTGAGTGCTGTAGACACCGTGTTAGGAAATTCCGCCTCCTTGTACTACTACTACTACTACTCCTACTCCTCGTACTAGATCATCGATATTGTCGTCGAAGTGGCAGTGTTTACGCGCCTGTCAAACGCTATAACCGGCGTGTTCCGTTCACGTCAAACGGTTTAATGACCGTGGCTATGTCGGGCCGTACGTATGTCGACAAGCACTAAGAGTGACGTTGTGGTCCCAGACCTTAGTTGCCGTTGTTAGGAGCAGGCCGCGTGCCCTCCACACGCATGGATTTCAGCATATTTTTGCCCAGATAAGCGTGCTGCAGTGATTGTGTGAACAAGAACTCCCTGCATGTGCTCGGGAGACGGCCCTGGTATATGGTGTTAGTATCGCCAGTAGACAATTGAAACGAGGGCATGGTCATGAAATGCAATTGTGTCGCCTGCTTCTAGTGTAGTGCGTTTCCTATTCTTCTTTGTATTTGTTATTCAATGTCAAACCGGCCGGCGTGTTGCGATGGGATATTTGTGAGAGGTTCAGCGTCGTCAATGCGGGGAATGTGAACGCTGCTTGAAAATGTACCTGCCTATACTCTTGTAGGCGTGGTGTGTCGTCGAAAGCATCGAAACGTCATAACGCGTCGATGGATATAGCAGTCGGATAAAACTGCACGCTTGCTACTAAGGAACGGCGGAGGACCACATGAGGACCGGGAATTACACAATGACGCGACGTACATAGAATCAAAATGGAATTAGTTATCACTTCAGTCGATCACACATATATATATATATATATATATATATATATATGGCTTCTTGTTTAGCCTTGGTCCAAAGCCCCTTTAATGAGAAACGTCAACCCTTTCAGAAGTTCTAGTTTTTATACGCAAAAATGTGATAAAAGTTTATTTTGGTGCCCTAAAAGCTCCTGGAGTCTTTTTCCTCTGAGACAAATTCAGCGGAGTAAGCGGAAAAGCAGAACAGATCGTGACCTGAACAAACAAGGTCAGGACTCTATGGTGAGCGGCGTAAACATTGCATGAATGTTTGTAAAAAAATGCAACAACGTTTCGCAGGTCGCCATAAACATTCAAGACGGCTCTACAATTGCACAGTTCGGAGCGTTTTTTGATGACGGCTTGCAACTGGCAGTATTTTTCAATTTCAAAATTAAGTATGATTTTTTCCTCGTCAAGAGGTAGAATAACGCAGATATTTAGAAGGTCGGTTTCCATGTTGTTCTCGGTGTCTTCAGTCATGTTTCACGTATCCACATCTCGGTATGTGCAAATTAACTATTCCACTGCGTGTACTCCCATGTCGTCTCATCATGATCAGTATTATTGCAATAAACCGATTAGACAAGTAGGTTTTAAAAAATTCATTTTTTATGAGTCCGGCTATGACAAGCAATCGGAAGCGTACCATGAAACTTAAATCTGCTGGGGTTAGCCCAAAAAGTATAAACATATAGTTTCATGAGTTTTTATGGTTTATGTGGCAGAGGTTTCCAACTCCGCAAATCCATCAAACGGCTAGTACGGAGAGTTCATATTGCATGTTTTCCTATCATTTTATATAATGTCATTATGCTTATTATCGTGTTTGACCTATATTAGAGGAGGCACCAAATATGGACATCGCGTAAGTACAAAGAAGAGGCGCGCACTATTTAAGGAAAGCACGAAATCCAAACTGGAACGCATGAATATACTCGCGTCAGGAACAATGCAACAGCCTCGATCGAAAGGCGATATCAGAATTATTTATTATTATTAGTATATTATTATTATTATTAAACTGAGTGCCCATAAATACTAATAATATTATAGATAACTGGGATGACAAGTGCGACGATGTATGAAACATGGATGTTCTGTAAAAAGCGCGTGTTTGAAAAAATTAAACTGAACTGGACTGAAAATGTGGCACCGAGATTTGATATTGAGAAACGAGATTGGCTACATGAAACCGCAGACAGCTGGGAAGTTGTGTGTGCAATTCCCTTGTGTTTGTAGTTGATATCGACTGGGAAAGATTGAGCAGGTTGGGATAAAGTCCCATTAAGATTCGTAGCGACAGACATTTCTATTCGCAAAGGATAGGGCAGAGACGACATATCTACGTTTTTATAACGCATGGGCTTCTATGGTAGACATCCCAATACTAATCGCAAGGGTCATTTTTATAGGCGGTGTAGCGGACATAAAATACGCATATAAGTCATTCCGAATCTTTTAACTGCGTAGGTCAGATAACTATAGATGTAGGCGTAGTACATGGCGAACAAACAAACACGGGCAATAATATTACAGCTCTCTATCAGGGCAGCAATGATTCCTACAATTTGTTTGCGAATGTGATCTGTATGAGATTTAAACGATTACCTGGAATCCAAAACAACGCCTAAGAAGTGTGTCTCATTGGTCATGGCAAGCCTGCGGTTTCCGCATTGAAATGCCCCACGATTAATTCTTAGGGCATATCTAGGCGATAAGAACTGGATAACACCGGTATTGGACCAATTCATGGCCAAAACATTGGCTCTAAACTGATCTGACAGTGATTTAAAATTTACGTTTTTTCTTAGTCGCCGACAAAGAGTGCTGTGGTGTCATCAGCAAATAGGGTCAGTCGGCCGTAATGATAATTGAAGTATTGGTGCTCCACAAATTGGTAGATTGGTGGAATATAAATGGTCCAAGTAACGGCCTAAAGCATATTTTACAACGGTTGTGAAACAGAATTGGTATCGAGTTCGGTGCCTTCGTGTATATGATAGCGTGTGATTTAACACGTTAGAGTGCGAGTCTGCTTTGCTGCAGACTCTCCATCCATCTATGAGTCTTAAAAGAGCCTCTGTTAGTATAGTTCATTGTCACAAAGCTTAGGTTTCTCTACGTTCTGTGGGTTCCGTATGAACTAATCACAATCTCATCATATTTTTAATTGCTATTGTTGTGCACACGTCAGGCACTAGCGTAGACGAACTATTGTGTGGCAAACCAATGGTTCTTTTTTTGGTAAATGGTCTTCATCCAGTCGAGTTGTTTGAGGTTTACAAGGGTAGGCCTGGTGTAACATTAATGTCAACAATAACCTGGGAACATTAATGTCAACATTATTGTCAGCTTGAATAGTGCTAAGACAGTTTCAAATCTAAAACTATTTTTGCCCGTCTTTATATTCACATGATTTTGTAAAAGGCACTGTGGGAGTTAGTGTGACTTCCAGATAAGTAAAGCTACCTACAAGTTCTAGTGTTTGACCTGAAATCTTAAGATTACGGTCGTTTTTTTCCTGCATAATATTGTCTTAAAAGTTAGTTTTTAATAATTTGCTTGGTGACACCAGTGTGCTTTCTTGATCGTAAAGAATAACGATGTTGGCCGCGTAACATACTCGGTAAGTCTCGGTTTCCCGTAGTATTTTACGAAGTCCTGCTACCTAGAGTTTGAATAGAAAAGGGGCGGTGTTGCGTTGATCTGTGCGAACAGTTTGTAATGGATTTGTGTTGATTCTGATCTTATGAATCTGATCTCTGAATTACTATAAAAGCCAGAATCCTTCTAACTAGGATTACATATTTTCCTTCTTACGTTAAAATATTTTCATTTGACGCAAAGAAGATTATCCTTTGCTATGCAGCCGAATGCGGATTCAAAATAACAAAATGTTGAATATATAATTTGCGGGGTCGAGGTCTAATACGACTGTACGAGTGGTCGTTTGGTCGATTGACTAGGAAGGATACCGTAATGTTCTGGCGGTAGTGCCCCATAGCACTTCTCTGCTACAAAGGCGGTTGACTATCAGTGACTAACTAATACACGCTCCTATTATACACGTCAGAATCGTGTGTAGTAAAAGCGCTAGTAGTTGACAACAGCAAACACAATTCCAGCTTGCAATTTTCATGTTTCATGAAAATTGCTTGGACGTAGCTTTGCCTCCTCATGCTCAGGGACTTGCTTCTGTCTCAGATAGCAAATGCAAAAAGGCCGTGAAAGCTGGAATTGTGTTTGCTGTTGTCAATTTGAGGTGCTCGTAAACGATATAGTCGGGACGTCGCTGAATTTCTGTCTTGCTTAGAATTTAGAGCGTGTAGTAGGTACTTCCGTTTCCGAAAAGTAGTTATGTTTATCATTTTCGCTCAAAAAATATACCTAAAAAAATACTTCTATATATCATATTGGGCCAGTGATGATGCAGTAGCGCAGTAAAGTGCGCAGTCCGGTAAGCAAGGTCGGGCACTTCGGAGGCGTAATTTGCAAGAGCAGTTATTTCTTCCGGATCAACCGTGGAAGGCCGATCCGGATCCACCATGGAAGGCCGATCCGGACCAACCATGGAAGGCCGATCCGGACCAACCATGGAAGGCCGATTTCACGCAAATGGACCTTCATAAGTTCCATTGTTCTTGTACGCTTTTTATAGAGATTAACTGCTAAACGGCATGATGTGCCCTGGACGTCGCTGTTAAAGTCGCGATAGTGTGGGACTCACAAGCTCAGTCAAATCCAGTCGTCTTATTTGCCGCTTGTCGGGGGGCACCGCAGTACTGTCTTCTCGACATTACTTCACTTGGCATTTAGGCTGTTCGACTTTGTGCTGCTGTTATTTTCGCCTCGGAGACAAAATCCGCGAATCACATCATAAACCAGGATTCATGAACACGTCTCTACAAGGGCTCTACATTATGTCTGCAGTTAGCGCTGTCACATCGAGATGCGTTCAGTTTGAATTTATTCGCCACAGCACAAACAACAAGAAGATCAGATCACCCTTATTCTATGATATATTTATATATATATATATATATATATATATATATATATATATATATATATATATATATATATATATATTCTATATATATATATATATATATATATTCTATATATATATATATATATAAAGCACATACAAAAGGACGGTACATACAAGCGCTGACTAGTAATTTGCTGCTGCCCTCGAACCGTTGAGCGAGCAGGTCAACGACCATCGAGTCGAGTTGCAGATATTATTATTCCGGTTCATGTAGTACAATTGTGAGGTGTGCGCCTCTGCTTGACTTCATTGTTCACCAGCTCAGCCGATGGCGTCCGAAAATAAAATGTGCCCCCGACAGACAGCCAAAGACAGCACCTGCTAAAAACTGTGCCTTGCGCCGATCTCCTGCAAACCCTTGAATGCGTTGGGGTAAATATTTGTGTAAATCTAACAACTCACTTACTTAATTTTCATAAGTATAAAAATGTATCTGCCACAATATATATTATATATATATATATATATATATATATATATATATATATATATATATATATATATATATATATATATATATATATATATATATATGCAAGCGGATCGGCAACTTAACAATTATTAACCCGAAAGCACCAATATGTCTTCCAATTTATTTGGCTTAGAAGCGCCATTCAGCTACACACAGACACCATTCGATGGCACCGTTTATTGTTTGAGTTTGGCTCTAAGAAATGAATAAAACGAAGCTCGACGATTTTAAGGAATAGAAGGAAAATAAGCAGCATCAATTCTGCGTTTAAAACCAAATCATGCGTCTTTAAGTGATGGAAATGTTACGAACTTGTCTTATAGTGATCAAACAGTGTGCCGGAACGCTGCGTGTTCGTGGCACCATCGATTTCGCGACGTGGTGAAAGTGGTGCGACTTGGTGACAAAGTGACGAGACCGAATATGACCCCCGTTCGTTAAAGCTGTCCACGACCATTATAGACAAAAACGTTGAAACAGTGTGTGACACATTTTGCATAACAATCGCCAAATTACTATCAGGGAGATAGCTAGCAAATTGGAGATATCTTATGGATCAGCTTTAACAGTCTTGACCGATATTTATGCTTCAGAATATTGGCAGCAAAGTTCTCCCAAGAAATCGTATTTTGTCTGTTTTTTTTTCTAATTTTGCTACCTGGTTCTGCAGTCAATAAAGATTGGTACCGCTTGAAATTCTCGAAATTTCAAGAACGCGAGCACGTCCGACCCAAAGGGCCTAAACTCTGGGCAAACAATTATTGGATCCTTCATCACGACAACGTATCGGCGCACACATCGTTACTGATTTTGGATTGTCTGATGAAAACTTCAATTTCTATATTACCGTAAAAAATGTAAAAGTAGAAGGCGAGGGGTGAGTGAGAGAGAGAGAGAGGTGCAATAAAGAACCAATTGCGAAATAGTACGCATTATTTCGAGGCAGCTTAAAGGGAGGCTAGACTCAATCAATTCTCCAAAGTGAACAGAAGCGTCACCCGTACTTCCCTAACTGAAAAGATATGGGACGCAACATTTGCCTTCTCAACGAATGTAAATTACCTCGAGGTAATTTACCAAAACAACGATGTCGCATTCACAATTGAGACACCCTACGTGTGCTATAGGGTAATCGAAAAGCTTCGAAATCAAGCTCATCACACCCGCAACGCCTCCGACTTGCGGCGGTATCTCCTAGCCACTTAGATCATCGTGGCCAACACCGTGCTATATGCAACCTCATTTGAGCGACGCATAATTGCGCGGGCGACCTGCATGCAAACCCAACACAAGCCTTTGCGACTGCGGCTAGCAGGCGCGACATGGAGTTCTTAATATTTAGATAAAAAGCCTTAAATGTTTAAAGTAGCGTAAACATAGGTTATTTCAACAATATACTTTCATATTCGCACTTTCAACAATTTGTTTTGATATTCGCTCATAGACAATAATGGATCATGCTGCGATAACGCTCCGCATTAACCATGGCATAAAACAAATAGAGCCCAATGGGTTGGCCATTGGAACCAAAGGCCACACCGGACTGTTACATATGGCACATCTATCGGCTTCGTCAATCACGTGATGATTCAAAGTTGCCCAGATTTTTTTTTATTTACACTTTAATTCTAATGAAAATTACTTCCGTCGAAAATGTTTATTTCCTTTACACAATCGGCATCCCGCTGGATCATCTCGGAAGCAAACTTGGCTAAATCTAGCCGTTCTTGATGGCTGCTCGTAGGGATGAGCTCTTGTGTCAGCTGTAAATTATTATCGATACATCGCTAGATCGGACCTCCAAATACACCAGGCTGAGGTGCGCGAATAACCCAGTTGTTGGCTCGCCGAATCAATGTTTCTGAACACTGTTCCACAATATCGGTCACAGCGGCAATAGTTTCAGCCGAACTAACGTTCCGTGCTCTTTCACAAGTTGGCGCATCATGTACTGAGTCTGTTCTGTGAACTCTAATACAAGTTCACGAATGGTGTTCTTCCGCACCCGATTGTCACACATGGCACATGTAACGACTCCTCTTCATAACTCATATGAGAGTTTCCGGTTGCCCAGGTGCAACAGTTTTGCTTAATCAGACATGCCTTCAAACAGATATGGGCTTCATCAGAATAGATCATTACGCTGCATGATTACTCAATTGGCAAAATCAATCCGTTCCTGACGGTCTGTAGGCTTGAGCTTTAGCGTTAGCTGAACTTATATGGATGCATTGGTAGATCCGACCTCAAAATACACCCGGAACCGATGTTTCCGAACATTTCTCAGCAACGGCGACGACATTTTTAGCCGAAAAATTTCTCAGAAAACCCGCAGCACAACAAGCAGGTATAACTAAGTTGCGCGCGTGACCGCGGACAACGAAACTAAAGTATATGAATTAACTAACCGAATGGAGAGATTGGTTCTGGCCAAGCCTCATCGGTTGTCACTAGATGTCGCTCTCAAACTTTTTAATTTAAAGATTGCGCCGACCGCTGCTTACGGGATACAGGTCATATGGCCCCACCTATCATTGGCAAATCTGGAAGTACTTGACAAAACTAAAGCCAGCTTTCTAAAAAGAGTGCTAGTAGTTCACCGCACTAGCCGCAATCGTCTTGTGTATCTGTTGGCCTCGACACCACTTTTTGTGGAGGAGCTCAGGGCAACTTATGCTTTACCGAAAACGGAGGCCTTTGAGAATCATCTTGCCGAATGGGAGTATAAATTTGCGGATGTTGATTTGCGTTTTTATGAGACTAGAGCGATGACTACAGACTACTGGAAGAGCCCATGTTGTAGAAACAGATACTTCGTTACTGAGTTTGCAATGCATGGATTTCATATGAAGATATGTATACGAAATGGGTGGCATGAGATATCAGCCGAGTGTGAATGCAACCTATGCGGCAAATCATGTGATCTGTATCATCTCCAACAGTGTACAAAAGCAAAGTCGTTGATGAAATTACTTAGGAGAGCTGTAGCACATATGTGCATAAACCAAATATTGGTTAATAAACAATACATTCAATTGGTTCTGGCCAAGCAAATTGAGGACGCGCAAAAGACACCAAATCGCTCGTCACCAAACGCAATGGCAGTGCCGTGTACGCCTTGCAACGCTGTATTAAGTGGAGGCACACTGATATGCATGCGACGTACATGGTTTCTGATGAACGCCGGCCCTGTCAAGACTCTACAGTTGCGTGGTACTGTCGAGTCTGCACAGAAAATACGAAATTATATATAGGCCGGTTTCGTCGAAGCAAGACCATACAGAGAATCCATTTTCGTGATAAATGTTCACAGTCTCTACGCGTTCTTCCGTAGATCTGACTATCTTGTATTTGGCAGCCCTGCACTGTTTTCAAAAAACGCAATTTGCGGAGAGAGCGGGAACTTGTGAAAGATACTTGCTGATTATTTGGACACCCCATATAAATGCTGCTATCAAGCAACACTATACCGTAGAAGATCGTACGAATACTGGGACACCAGGTATTTAAAGCAGCAAATATTCCGTTAATAGTTTTTTCACGGTACTCCCTAGGTAAGCAACAGAGACTCGATGCGTCTCTTACATACAAGCTGTTGTTACAAACACTGTACAGTTTAGAATCTACGTTGATATATATATATATATATATATATATATATATACATATATATATCTATATATATATAATATATATATATATATAAATATATAATATATAATATAATATATATATATATATATATACTATATATACATCTAGCAGCCCACTTGCGGGACTACAAGCTGAGAAGATACTCATCAATCGGCTATCCCCACGAATTTTGCCCTCTCGCGTTTGAAACCCTGGGTGCCCCTGGCGTTCGGACCAAGCAGCTGATCCGCAAAGTCGGGACCTGTTAGACCTGTCATCCGGTGATAACAGGTCGTCGTCCTTTTTTAAACAACGTCTACATACAACGTGGAAACGACTGTCTCCGTTCGGGGCACACTCCTGAAGTGGTCTCGCCCTGGCCTCATCCAAACGGACACGTGACAGTCACAATGCGCGCCTAATAGGCGCATTGGCTTAGCTGGTGTATTGTGATGTGTGTAACATATACCTAATTTATTATACGGAAAAGAAATTTTTATATATATAGAGAGAGAGTGTGTGTGTTTCACCCGATTGTACTCAATCCTCAAAGTAATTTAACTATAACAATTTTGCGCGACGGGATTCACTAGAAATATTGTAAGCGGTATATCGTAAGAATATCCTTGGTGCTTAATGGGTTACAAGCCAAAATTGTTAATCATTTAGATGCTAGACTGTGACTCACCTGGGAGCACGTACTGTTTTGGGAAAATACGGTTCATTTATTGTTGATGAGTTGCCGATGCTATTTTCTTTAACTCCTTATTAGGCAACAACTCTTGTGCTAGCTCTGACTGCTGCTGTGTACAACATATGTTGTTCATTATTGGTTGGTATGTTTTGAACACATCATTGGTTGTTGTGCAGACGTGCAAAGACTGCCCGGAGGTTTTTGTCGCGGTAATTAAATGCGGTTCTGTTGCTGTGCCTCGTCGAGCCCGGTGGCGTGGTGGGGGCATGCGTCTGCGTCTCGCGACCCGAGGAGGAGACACATAGGTGCGCGGGTTCGAGCCCCACCGTTGCACCGATTTGTATTTATGGGGCATGTCCGTCTATGAAGCAATGCGAAAAGCAGTCCCATGGACGTTAAATCTTGGCTGAGAGTCAGCCCCAAACGGATTTATTGTTGCTGCTGTTTCTCTGAGCGTCTGTCTGTGTGTATGTGTGTGCATGACTATGCATGTATGTATGTGGGCAGTTATATGGGCGTGCGTATATGTTAGGCTTTTGATCGTGTTCTATATCTAAAAATATAAAAACCTACGTGTGTGCTGGTTGGTTACGCGGTTATCGGCCCCCTGACCATGTGCATATAGGACAGCGTACTACACGGGTTCTACCGAATGACAGGGTTAAGACAGGCGACCACCATCGGGCCTACGCGAAACGAAACTTGTCCCGACGGTGCCTACCAGTTAGAGTTAGAGTTAGGCGACTAGTGCAGTACAACCGTACTGCTCGTCTGACGGGTTTCCAGAAGTGCAAAGTGCTTCCGCTATCCGACGAGTAACACAACATACTACATTTGATTATATGTGTCGGATGGGTTGGCTGTGCGAATTGTTTGCTCCTTCCAAATATAATCCGGTTCAACTATTGCTATTAAAATGCGCTACCTGGACAAAGCTTTTAATCCGTTACCTGTACTATCTTACCGAGGCCCACTCATTCAACTAAGAAGGTGTGCTTATTAAACGGTTTAGCAATTTTTGGTGACGCTTTAGGTTTTCTACAAGACTGACACCTTTTTTGTATTAACAGGAGTAGAACCTGTGTCCTAGCGTTTTCTTCTTTTAGTTTATCAAGTGACGTTTTTGCTATGGAAACCTTTCGAATTATCTTCTCCTCGTGGGTTGGCTCAACTACACTTTTCTAAATATGGCGGTAGATGAGCCTCGGCAGAACATCTTTTTTATTAACTTTCCTTTACTTTTATTAATTTTTAATTACTTTTTATTAACTATTTTTCGACCTCTTTACAAAAGGCTTTGGCGCTTAGCGTTTCGAGTGGCAAACCGGACAGCACAATCTAGATCCGTTATGTATGAATTATTACCAAATGGTAAGTAAACAAGTAGCCTTTGGTCAAGCAATAAGTAGGTGGGGGTACACTGGCTGAGGGAGGCGCCAGTACCTAAACCTCAGTACAGTCGACGGCCGTTTTATGACTGGAAGAGTGTCGATGATCCCACCTTCCGGGGAAAACAACAAATCTAACTTACGGTTATGCAACAAAAGGTGCAAGTGGTGGAGGAGGGACAGTATTAAGAGTGAATATTCTCTGTTTAGATGAAAATGTGGGCTTTAATACCTTTTAAGGCACGCCGGTTTTTCTGAGTATAATGCACCGGCGCAAACGCAAAAATGTAACCCCAAGATCTCCGTCCAAAC
Organism: Dermanyssus gallinae; assembly: GCA_003439945.1. NCBI lineage: Eukaryota > Metazoa > Arthropoda > Arachnida > Mesostigmata > Dermanyssidae > Dermanyssus > Dermanyssus gallinae. The sequence continues at coordinate 98,508 of QVRM01000550.1, forward strand.
TAGATTTGGTGGAAGAGAAGGTTAAATTGTACAGGAATAATCTAGTCGCGCTAGTCACATCATATTGGACTCTAGAACGCTGAAGCAACTGGGCTCTAAATCAAGTAAAAGAAGAAGAAAGACTCTGGCTGATAAAGAATGTCTCACAAAGAGTAGAAAATTCCACAGTAATCATATGATAAATAACAAACACTTAAAGGAAACTTTGATACTGGTAGCACACTGGTGAGCACTATCTGACAAAGATATAAAGATGGGAAAGATTTCCGAAGTTGGAGGTAAATAACCCCGAGAGTGATCCTGACGGATATTTGAGCCAGATTATTGGACGGGGTTATTTCGGGAATTATAGCAGAATGATTACAACGCTTTGCAGAAGAGAAAAAAATCATTCCAGAGGAGCAACAAAGGTTTTGACGAAGAAAATCAACACAGAGCGATAAGCAGATTACTGAGAATGGCTTGGAATAAGGTGTTACGCCCCCGAAGTATATGTAATTTTTGTAGGCTTAAAAGCCGTCATCGGCCCAAAAGTCTAAATAATTAATAATATAGCCAAGCAGTCAAATATATAGCCCGGACAAATACTCAACACGTTGGTAAATCGATAAAAAAAAAGTAGTACGCAATTATCATGGAGTAGCAGTTGCTGGAAGCGTTACCTAAAAAATACTTTTTGGACTAGCTCTTAGCCAAGATTTAACGTCTATAGGACTGCTGTTGCGTATTGCTTCACAGACGGACCCCATAAGTACAAATGTGCAACGGTGGGGCTCGAACCCGCGCACCTATGTATCTCCTCCGGTCACGAGGCGCAGACGAATGCACCACGCCACCGGGCTCTACTGGCGGTGTTACCTAATGAGCGGAGGCTTGAACCCTCTGTGGTTCTTAACACTGTTCAGAGACTTGCCGCCAAAGATGAGCCGGGATAGACAAGGGAATCGGCTAAACAGGTCATATGTGCACACGTAATTGTTACTTTCGGTAAAGGCCTTTCAGGAAAAAAGAGACCATAGAGCGCATTGCTAAATTCATGGACAAAAAAGAGTTAGGCGCCAATTGGTATAAAATTTCGCCTAGGGTGCTGGTTAGCTAAAGAAGACGCGCTTGAAGGCGAAAAGAGCGTCTCACCATCCTGACTTAATTTTCCGAAACAGAGGCTCAAGAGGGCCAGAAAAGCCACTATAGCAGAAGCGACGAGAAGCAGCCCTCATATGTGAACTGGCTGCGTTATGTAATCATAGAAGCAATGCCAATCACTACATTGGGGGCCACTACTGTTAATCTAGGGAAAACTGAGGGTAAACGAACTACGCATGGTGGATGGGGTTAAGTTTTTCGTTTAAATGAGGCTGGATGGCCTATCACACGTATGTAGGAATATAATTGTGCGGATACTGGAGAAAGACCGTCGTTAACGGACGAATTACAGACTCATTCGGGTTTGGATACGACAAGGGTTTTAGAAGAGTTGGGGGGGGGGGGGTTGTAAAAGAAAGATGAGCAGGATAGATCTATAGATACATGGCTCAGCAGAACTGTAGCACTTCCTATATTGAACTTGGCTTCACACCATATTAAATTCTATGCACCCAGGTGCTCTAGATAACGCGGGACTAGGCAAGGCTACAAAACGCGAAACAGTCTTTATTAGAAAATGTTGATCAAATCTAGTATTGATCGCAAAAAGAGAGGTCGATTCGCGTAAACGATTTGGTAACGGATTACGCAGATGACTTAAGAATCAACTCTCTCGCAGAAACCTACACTGTTAAGTCGTTGACAGCTCTTTGGTGTTCTGGCATGCAACCCACAATTTTTTTTTGTTTTTCCGTAAGGCCTGTGTACGTTTTTTTTTTCGTGTCATGACCGATTTTTATCTTATTGCTATCTGCTTGGCTTGAGTCAACGCAATTTAATTACAGCACTCAAACGCGTACATCACACTGTACAAGACACGCGTAATCAATAAGCTGTTGTCTTTTTGGATTTCCTGCATTGCTCATCAGTGCCTGAGGTCGATACAAAGTATCTGAGCTTCAATCAAAGAAAGCGCGCTTCCTAAAGAAACTTTGGTGGGGGTGCTCACTAAACAAGCCGAGTTTTACTGCATTTTTGTATCCCGTTATTGACTGCCTTGTGAGTATGTATAGACGGTTGTGGCCTAGACCTATAGATGTTTTTAATTTCAATGATTTAAGTTGTCTCGTGCTGACGTTTGTCGGTTAATGCACAATCGTTATTACTCACTCTAATGTAGCACAAAATCTGTAATTATGCTGTATACTATGCTGTGGCGGATACACGATTGATGGTATCAATTAACATATTGGAGATGCTTCTTCCAGATATCGCCTCTCACGGTACTCGCCGCAAGGAATCCGGGGCTTATTTCGGCGAGCTCGAGCCGCTAAGCTCTTCGAACCCCAGCGTATTGGGTAGATTGAATTCCTGCTTGAAGCCATCGGCGAACAACGATATGTCTGTATGAAGATCGAGAGCAGGTTTTAGACATCGTTTACTACTTCTTAGGACGGAGGAGGACTATCCTCAACTAGAGCACATGTGATCTCTGTATCCTAACTAGCGTCATCAGCGCAAGGTACTTAGTAACTAAGCGGTCGGTTTGTTGGAGAGTAGAGTATCAAAGCTTGAAATAAGTTGCATAAATTACAGTACACATAAATTAAAGCCCAGCACAGAGATAGTAACACAGTTTTTTTGGGGCTCAAGTGTAGTATAGATGGTCTGGGGCTATGAGGGCTCGATCCCGACATCATTTAAATGCCACGAACTTCGGCTTCGTGGCCTGTATTAGCTCAACCAGACCGTAGGCGTTCCTAGAGACTACATTCGATCCTTAAAATGTCCCGGTTGCCCGCTAAATGCTCACTGGGAAATAGCACCGACACATTTTTCTTCTTCTTGATGACGTCTTGTGCAATATATAAACCCAATATGTATGTGCCAAATATGTTCAAATCGTGCCAGATATCGTCCGTTTCACCATCCGTCAAAGAGCAGTCGTCCATTGGTAAAATGTGGTCTGTTTTTCATGTGGCCTAGTTTTTGATGCTTCGCTACTACGATTATTTGTTCGATCTTGGTTCTACTGCAGGTGGCTGACAATGACCTCGCTCGACATATGGACAGTTGGTTGTGTTCTTTGTGCGATGCTCATACTTTGGATCTGCTTCTGCTATTGGGGCTTGCCCAACAGAAGCTCACAAGAGTTCCACGAGGGCCACTTGAGCGACTTGTCTCAGCCGACACAGGCTCGTCTCGGGAGCCAGCCCAATATCCACAGTGGCATAGCGACACAGGCGGCAGCGCCGACCACGACAACAACAACAACAACAGCAGCAGCGGGCATGCGAGAGCTTGATGTCGACCAGTTCCTCGCCGCCCTACGGAGACCGTCACAGGCTCAGCTCCAACATTACGATCGGCGTCACCCACGCGTGACGTGGGCGTCTGAGGGACGACGGCCGAACGTGCAAGTTCAAAGCGACGGTGCTGAAGAGCCTCCGCCTTCTTACGAGGAGTGCATGCGCAAGGGCTACTCCAACACAAGCACCAACCAACAACAATAACAGTAACAACAACAGCAACAACCACAACATCATCAACAACAACAGCAGCAGCAGCGACAACAATGACAACAAAAACAACATATGGCAATACTAGCAGATTAATTGCTCTCTGTGATTGTAGCGTCTATACAACCGCAGAAAGCGATACCTGATGAAGACGCTGTGATCGATAGAACAAACCAACCATTGCAGACGTAGGTAAAAATAACGACATACATAATTAAGTGCATAACAGCTCTGTTCTCATTCTAAACAGTATTTTATAACAAATGGATAATAAATCGTAGTCAATATGAAACAATGGTGGTAATCAAATCTGTACTTTTCCTCATTTCGTTTGTTTATGTAGTTGTGGCTGGCGGGTAGAATTCAGTGAACACTTTGCGCATAGTCTGAGAGCGAGCTGCATTGTCTAATAGATTTCGTCGGCCTTAAACAATATGAGCTACTTACAGAAGACATACCTTGCACCCCGCCAATTCAGATGAACCTCTCTTCGTGGCCCCTATCCCGGATCGCGATGTTCCTCTTGCGGTTAGTCTACCGAATTGCTGTGTGAGTTCTTCTCTCTGTTGTTCATATCCCTTTGTCCGTTAAGCATTCGCCAGAGATTCATTTGCCTATGAGAACAGACATAGGCATAACCCCAAGCCAAACCTGTCCATTGCCGCCACTAGAAGATCGTGTGCGGCCCTTCACTAGTTAAGGATAAGCTGCATAACCTTAATGTTTATATTCTACTAACCCACGGTTCCTCCTTTCGAAGGGCTAGACCCATCTGCGTTAATCGCAGATCGTTCACTCCTTAAAGCTGACGACGGCACCCTTGGAACGATCACACAGCTTATGATTAAGTCACGCGACGACCGGCCCACACTTGCAGAGACGAGTTCCCTGAGGTGGTGTCCGCGTGTTAGTCCTTAAAAAAGTTCGTTCACTCCTTTCCGTTCTGTTTATTCATTGTCGCAGCTTCTCGCTGGTTTCGCAGCGACAGAATCTGCCATTTCGGAGCATTCCCTCGGCACAATATTTTGTCGTGTGCCCCACCCTTTGGCTTCTCATGCCGAACGGCAGGTCAATCCATTCCTTCACCTGGCAAGTCGACCACTTTACAGTTAGAAGGCCTCGCTTTAACGGTGCTTCTCCGATCGTTACCTTCCTTTCGCCCTTGGTCTGATACTTGTCTGGACTGCATCTCCGTTTCTTCCTTAGAGGTGCCCTACTCGGGGCCGTGAAGTATCCGCTTCATCTTTGCGTGCTTTCACTTGCGGACTCTCACTTTTAGTTGAATGTACCCGTTAGCCGCCGCCTCAACTTGAACCTGTATTCTAAACAAACGTCCGGACGGGCCTTTGTTTTAAGTCCTGGAGGGTGTCGCTGTAGAAGGCACTGTCCGTTTTGACAACCCCCATTTTTGTCCTAGCTCTGTACATATTAATAATAAACCTTTGTTCAAAAAAATATTATTATTATTATTTCACAATGTGGCACCAATAGTCAATAACTCATCGCAGCGACAATAAAAACGGCATTTTCGCTTGGAACGGCAAAGCGTGGGAAGTTGACAGCCAAAGCTGTCAATTTCTCTCTGCTCAAAGATGTAGGTGGAAAATAATGACGGGGCGAGCTGGATCGCGGCTCACTGCCCCGCCCCAAAAATCCTCCACGGCGTCAAAGAAAGCGCCCAAGGAGGCGCTTTCTGGTGTGGCCATTTCTGGTCCCTTCTGCTCCGGCAGGACACGTGGTGTTATCTTTTCCAATCGATCTGCCAGCGATCGGGTCGTGCTCGAGCGACCATGTCGCCCGACACCAACACAGCAGCAAACGAGGGCACTTCTTGACCCAGGAACCTAAGCGAGCCCCGGCCCCCTATACAATGATGCACCAGGCATATAGCAGGCCGACTCCCCTGATGTTAAATGAAGTTAAAATTACGCCATCAGCGGGTTGTCAGCAGGGGGACGTAGCTTCCCCTCTTGCGTTCTGCTTGCTTCTGCACCAGTACGTCAAGCAGGTGACATCCAGTATCCCTGCCCCATCTATTCTACTTCAACGATGGGACCCTTCTTGACAACGATCATTCGGTGTAACTCAAAGACATCGGGAGGGTTAGAGCGTTCGAGTAATGGAGCGGGCTGCAGTCTAAATGCGAGCTATTTCTGGCCGAAAAGGAAGAATCACTCTCCCAGCGTTACCAGCGGCTGGGCCATCTCGGAGGACACCAAGTCTGAGGCCACAACAGCGAAGCCAAAATCGACCGCATTCCTCCGACAGAGGGTGTCATTGGAAACTACAGAGAAGCAACGCGAGAATAATGTTGAATGGTCACCGCCACTTAAGCATTAATCATCATGCAAGTAATATTGTAAATATTATATAATTAGTGTATTAGTGACTGTGATACCTGTACATGTTATGAATAATAAACTTTTATTAAAAAACACATAATTATTAGTATTATTGTGGTTATTTGTCGTTGTTTTAATTCACTCAGTTTACACTCTGTCGACTTTTTGTTCATTGCAGTGCAATCCTCCTCGCGTGTCTTTTCAGCACCATCATCCTCATCATCATTACATGTATGCATTTCTCAACTTCGCTCCGTACCCTCCGCCTCCCTTCATCTCCTTGCTCCCCCCACACCGCCTTCTCTCTCCCTCTCGTACACTCTTTTTCTTGAACTCTCTACTCCGCTTTCTTTCGTCATTCCTTGTTCCCATCGCCTTTTGGCCGAGCAAAGATCCTATTTTTCTACCTCAGCAGCAGCAGCAGCAGCAGAACTTTACTCCCGGCGCGACGGCGAATTGGTTCCTGTGTTGGTTCGTTCGTTGGTGGCGCCCCACGCCTGTTTGGTTGGTTCGATTGTTCAATCGTTCACAGTGACTCATGCAGAAAGCACGTATGCGCATATCAGCAACTCCTCGACCCTCGCTACGTTACCCCGACGTTAACGACTGGCGTACATCGTCGTCATACGAACAATTGTCCTTATGGACGTCGACGCTACACCGCCACCATCATCACCATGCGAGCACCTCTCTAGCGAGGTACGTTTGCCTACGTACCTGTCTGTCTATCTGTCTGTGCGTACGATGAACGAGACTGGACCGGCTACCATCGGCTTATCCATCTCCGTCTCACTACTCACGAAGTGCCTCATTGTTTTTCTTCTTCGTCTACTACTCCTCCTTGTCCTTCTTCTTGTCCTAAGTGATCCGATTACGTACGACTGCGTTGAGCCCGCACGGATCGCACAAACAACAGGCTCGGCCGGTCGGCCTGAACGCAGGCGGCCGCCAACACCGTAAAGGCGCATTAGCGTAACCGCCGTTAGCGGCGGCACCAGCAGACGAACAGCTTCGAGCGAGCGACGCGTCGCCGTCGTCGCTGCCGTCTCCTTGTCGCGAAAATCTTCCTCGCGAAACTGCAGCGAGTCTACTACTACTACTACTACTACGAAACAGCAGGCGCAGAGCGGCGCGTGTTAGGTCGGATCCCGACCGAGCGTTCGCAGCAGAGCAGATGATGCTTACGACGCAGACGAACAACCAACCAGGCGGGGCGTCGTAATGACGACAGGCCTACGACGTACGGCGACGACGACGACAGCGCCGACAATAAGCTCTGCCGTTAGTAACACCAGAGACTGTAGGGATGCCGGCAGCAGAAACAGCAGAACCAGCAGTAACAGACAAACACACAGAGACATACAAAGAGACAGAGAGATAGACTTCTGATGAGACGATCAGGACGAAAATGATGACAAAAAGACGAGGCCTACAGAAGACGGACGTGTTCTGTGGGCATTCTGCCGACCTAGCGTCGTTCCTTCGGTCGTTTGCCCTCATTCCCGAGCGTTCGGTGGGCTTGCTTACCTCATACCATGTGGTGGGTACCAAAGATGCGAGCACCAGCGACAATAGCCTGCCCAAACGCACACAGTTACACACATGTACAAATGTACCTACAAAGGCACGTGCCCGCGCACCAACACGGCTACCAACAACACGCTCGGAGGCACCCGATTATCTATACACAGTACCCATTATTTCCTGCCCTTTAGGCGCCCATCGTGGCATGTGTAGGCTTCGTTTCGGCAGTAATGTACCATGCATTGTGTAATACTCATACCATAGATTGGGAAGAGACGAAAAGTTGACAGTTCTGCAACAGATTCGGTTCTTACTTGTACTTGTAACTGTGGTCGCTGGTCACGGCCTCCGCTGAACGCAAAATCGTAGACCGAAGTTAAGTTAAGCTAGGATCGTCGTCTTCTGAAGTTGGCACATGCAGACAGGTATACGGCGGAGTTGGCCGCGACCAACAGTAGCTTTCACAGCAGCGACCTAATTAGGACGGACACTTTTGTTTCAATGTAGCAAACCTCAAACAGAATACCTCTATTTCTCCGCCAAATGCATGTATACTTATCTGCTCGTAAGACTCACCAAAGGAATCCAACGTACTAATTTATGATCGCAAATATTCTAGGCACGGACATTCCCGGACAACGCATGTGATAATGCGAACAGAGCCGAACTTCAGCCGAATTAGTCATGAGGCACGACTGTTATGCTCTTCACAGTCATCGATGTCGACTCTACTCGGACGGATTTTATTTCCCAGCGTCAAGCTCATATATTATCATCCTAAAAACGAACATAAGCGTAGATGTTGTGAAATATTAATTGATTAAAATGGTACAACTTTGGATGGCTCACTATGGTGCTCAATGTCATGCCAGAATCAAAACGCGTGCTGCTTAAAATGAAATGTTGTAGATAAACAATTAAAATCGTTTTTTACTTTTGTGGCTTGGATACAAAATTTAGGTTCAGATCAATTTCAGACGTCATCTAAGGGAGGACTGGTCTTATGTTGGACCAGCTTTCCATATAGAGGCTATAAAAGCGATTTGAAACGACAAGAGGAACGCAAATAGAAAATGTACTTGAATATGTAGTTACACGCAAAGACCCGATAATACCATGCGTCAACCATGCACTGGCAGTAGAAAGAAAAAAGCAGCATTTGCTAGCGAGACATTTTTCTTCCGAAACTATCATTATTCGCTATATATTCTTTTCGGTTCAGTCTTTGGAACGTTAATACCGCCGACCTACAGACGAGAAATTACGACCGCCAGCGGCTATCTATAGTACACCATGCATGATTGTCGTTGGTTCCAGCCGCAGTTTCGTTGTCAACTGCCATCAGTTGACGCTCCGCCCCATCCGCATTTCCCGAGTGCCCCTCGCCATACCCCCCCCCCCCCCCCGCCGTTCCGATATACAGACGTTAGTTGTGTTGAGGTGATCCGTGCGTATTAATGTGCACATGATGGCATGTGATGCTGTTGCGTGTCAGTTCCTACGTGCGTGCGTGAAGTATGCACGCGCATGCGTCGCTATCTTGCAATGGCGGCCTCGTTCTCGTTACGCGGCGCTAAAATGAGTCTAGCAAATGTAACGATTAGTATATGTGTGGTTGAAGTAGTATCTATAGCATGGCCAAGTTTTCCAGGTCTAATTCACGCCTATAATGGAAGAGAGAGAGAGAGAGAGAGTAAAAAACGAAGGGAATTTACGCTTCTTAATGGAAAACTGCCGCCGCACGAGTATTATTGCGTCGGTTGTCATTTTTGTCAGGCGCTGCTGTTGACACTGCCTTGGCTTCTTTATGATATTCGCTCTTTTTATGTTGGCCTCCGTTTGGCTTTCCTAATGTTCGCTATTCTGAATCCGGTGTACAGAACGACCGGGTAGAGCAAACAAGACACGAGCGACACAAGCACGAGTCTGTCGCCGCGCCCTGCTTCAGAGGATGGGTGTGCCTGGCGGGTTGCCCGAGTGGTTTGCGTACATTAACACTTCAGCTAGGCTCGCCAGCTTCGTTTGCGTTCAGCTTTAGCCACCCAGTCAGTGAGCGGATTGGGGCATGTTACGAAGATGTTGATGACAACGGCCGACTATCGCGTCTGCTTCGGACACTTCTGCGCTCCCATCGGCTGCCGTGCCTACGGTAGCCGCCGAACGCAAAAGCCAGTTTCGGCTAGCATCAGGATGATGATATTTGTTGCTGGGAGAACTACGGGCCGACTTCTACTCGAGACTCTATTGGGAAAGTTGAAAACAACTCTGATGAGAGGGTTAAACGCTATTTAAGTGGAGGAGGATCTGCTAGCTCCAGCTCTATCGAGAGCAATCTGAAATAGCTACCCGCCCGGTTGGGCGCTTATCCCGCCGCCACTGTCGATCGATTTCGGTCCTATCCAGCTAGGTCCTATCCGATCGGTGGATTGATCCTTAGTTTACGCCATACACTTCACACTCGGTCGTCAAGTCACTCTGTATTGCGTCACTAAAACATGCCGGTTCAGTTCGACGACGCAAGTTGACACAGAAAACAAAACAAAAACGAAGGACAGAAAACGGGGAGCGCGCGTGAGGGAGAATGACTTCCGCAGTAGGGCCAACTGCGAGCGGCGGGAGCAGTACAAACTGGTGCCGACTCTATCATGGATGGATACATCACCTCCACACCGTCCCGTCGACATATATATATATATATATATATATATATATATACATACATATTTACTTGTATTTAAACCTAGGGCACGCAAGTATAGAGCTTGGGTAGTGGTACTCTTTGCAAAATGATTAGCACTGCTACTACAAGTATCTGTACTCATACGATTGCACAAAGTACCACGCAAGGGCTACCCGCACTACGAGAGAGAGAGAGAGAGCTCACTTTTAGTCAGTTGCAGTAGTAGCAGCATTTCAGTGATGTAAAACGAAAGTGTACCGCTGGAATATGGTTATATGAATAAAACCCTAATATTAAAAAAAAAAAAAAAAAAAAAAAAAGTAGTAGCAGCAGACGCATAGACGTCCAGATGAACGTGCAGACCAAGCACGACGCCAACTTGAGAGAGAGCGAGGGGATCTAGTGAGAGGGGGAGAGAGAGGGGGGGGAGACGCAGTCGACTGCTGGCCAAAGGGAACCTACGAGCAGAAGTCGACAGCAGAAGCGAATCGGAAGAAAGCCACGAGGAAGAAGACGATGAGGCGGGCGGGCGGGCGGGGGGGGGGGGGTGGGTGCCGGGGGCGACGATATCGAATAGACGAACAACCAATGAGGAGACCAACCAGTGAGAAGCACCACTCGGCTTCTGCGCGTTCGATCGCTGGATAGTCGGACGGGTGGATGGATGGACGGATCGATGGGTCGGTCGGTCGGTCGCCTTCGAAGAACGTTGGTCGAAGAACGAACTTCGGCGATCTTGGGAGATCTTCGTCTTCTTGTTCTTCTGCGCCTTCGTCGTCTTCTGCAATGTGAGCGAGCAGCCACGAGCGAGCGCGTGGAGAAGTCAAACGAACAAAGCCCGGTCACCTTTGCGCCTCCCGGCAGAAACGGCAGCCGTCGTCCTTGTTGTTGTTGCTGTTGTGGTGGCTGTTTTGTTGTTGTTGCTGTTGTGGTGGCTGTTGTTGTTGTTGTTGTTGTTGCTGCTGCCGTTGGTGACTAACGCTGAACACACCGATGGCGGGGAAGGGAGAAAGGGGCTGAGAGACATTGACGGAGGCAGATGAACAGACCGACGGAAAATCAGACAACAACTACAACAGCAACAACAACAACGACGAGAACCACACCAACAGCAGCATCAGCAAACAGGTAAACGGAGACACAGTCGGAGCCAAAGAAAAGAGAGAAAAAGAGGCGGAAGATGAAAGATGGGGGAAAAAAAGAAGAAAACGAAGCAAAGAAGATTAAAAACAGGCAGCAGTAGCATTAGCAGAATAAGAAGAAGAGTAGAGGAAGAGAAATAGACAAAATAAAGCAGATGGAAGATAAATAAGATGTAGAAAAAGGAAAAAGGAAAAAGAATAATAATAGGAAAAACGACAACAACAACAACACTAACGACAACAAAAGCCATTGAAGATGAGAAGTACGACGACCGTGACGAAGAAGATGACGGCCGCTACTATTGGAACAGAATCTATGACCGGCCGAAGACGACAGCGACCGATCGTCAGCAACAACAACAACAACAACAACAACAGCAGAAGAACAAGAAGCCACAGCCCAAGACCGGCGACAGCAACAACGTCCTGCAACGAGCCAGCCCCGACCAGCACTCGGCAGACAACAAGCCACAACCTCAACGGCGGACGACCGAAGCTAACATGCTGAACGAATCCCGCCGACCGATCAGTACATTCGTAACAGTCTCTCCTCTCTCAACACTGTTATCTTCGCCGCCGCTGCTGTTGTTGTTGTTGTTGCTCGTTATTGTTGTTGTTGCTGCTGTTGTTGTTTGTTGTTGTTGTTGTTGTTGCTGCTGCTGCTGCTGCTGGTGTTGATGATAGTGTCAGAGAACGGTTATCGTTAAACCGTCTTTTCCACCCGTCTCCCGTACTGGCAGCTATTGTAGTACGTTTCTCGGTACTATCAGACGCTATCAACGCTTACGGTTAAAGCGCCGGTGGCGGCTGGAGCAGCAGCAGCAGCAGGTGGAGTAGCGATAACGGGACGAGTGTAGGAGGCAGGCCGTATCACAGCAGGACCGGCTTGTTGGCCGCAGCAACAACAACAACAACACAACCTGAACACGTGTACATGCCATAAAAATAAATGATAGTCGTACATTCAGCGTACATAATGAGGCATACACACATTCAACAGCAAGCTTATATACATATATATATATATATATAGAGAGATAAGCATATCGAGAGAGAGGCTAATATATATATATATATATTAGCCTCTCTCTCGGGGGAGGGGGGGGGGGCGAGGGTAGAGAAACAGGCAGAAAGGCAGCAGAACATCGCCTAGCTTAACCGCCGCTTGCAAAATCGCTACGCCGACGAAACTACAAGAGCTGCCCTGACTTGCCGTGAGGGGCGCTGCGGTAGCTACTGGAGCTGTGAGGGCAAACGAGAAAGAAATGTTGTTTTGGCAGATGTCGTCTGCTCGATCTGGTAGCTCCTCCTTCGAGCAGACCGCCGCCAGTATAGCTTCTGCTTTTGTTGTAGCAGGTGCTTTTTTTTGGACAACGTTTGCTGGTACCCTTATCGTTATCCTTCACTCAGGTTTTCTCGTTATTTCGCTTTTCAATATACATATTTCCCCATATCTTTGAAATCTCTCTCACGCTTTCTCTCTTTCCAACTTTTTGCGTCTTATTTTATTATTATTATTATTATTATCTTTTTGCGTCAACCCCCTGCCGTCCCTATTCGTAGCAAATTTGCCCTCTTTGGCCTCTCCTTCCAGCTCTCGATTGTCGTCGTCAATGTTGTTTCTGGCAACATCATCCGCTTGTCGCGTCAACGACGGCGACACTCTGTGTTCAACCAACACACATGGAAGGACGACAGGGCTCGAGAAGGAGGTATCGAAGTAAGGAGGAAACAAGTCCGCTGGTGAGGCGAACGGCGATCAGTTGGTGATGATTTGGTGAGGGTAAAGGTTTTCGACCGGGTTGTTGCTGTTCTTGTTGTGATGATCTGACGGTCTGGATGACGGTCGTGATAGCTCTGCTACAAGTCGTCGAAACAGCAGCAGCAGCAGCAACATTGATAGCAACAATAGCAACACAAAGGCAGAGAGATTTCCTCCTCCTTCTTCTTCTCGATCGTCAGCGATCCTCCTCGACCACCTCTCGTGGATCTTCCTCTATTTCACCTACGCCCCGCTCGTCGCCGCCGCCGCCACTACGCCTGCTCGCTCCTCATAGCCGAGGCGCGGTGGTGCGCGCGATGTTGCCGTGGCCATCTCCATCTTTTCCCGTTTGGTCGTCTTCTATACAACTGGCGAGAGTAAACGTAAAATCCGTAGAAAACCGTAATCATTGTGGTAGTTTATAGCGGAGGAGAAAACGAGGAGGTCTCCAAGCCTGCCCCTCGCCATAGTTACAAACAACCACCACCACAACAACAACTGCAACGACGACGACGACGACGAGAAGGATAGACCAGCGCCTTCGAAATCGGGCAAACTCAGTTTGCGGCAGCGGCGACAGTCTTGTTGTTGTTGCTGTTGTTGTTGTTGTCGTAGTTGTCGTCGTCGCTGTTGTGGTTGTTGTTGTTGTTGTGATTGTTGTTGTCTTCGCCGAAACCAAGACGAAGACGAAGCACAACACGAGCAGAAGACAGAACAGAAAAAGGAAGAGCTGGAGGCAGACGAAGAAGCAGAAGAAGAAGAAGAAGAAGAAAACGAACAAGAACGAGACAACAGTAACAACAACAACAACAACAACAAGTAATTGCGGCTCTCGCCACTATGCTACCGCCGCTGTTTCTGTCGCTTGCTCAGTGACTGGCAGCCTGACTAGCAAGCAGTCTGCTCGCTGCGGACGAACCGGGCTGCTTCGATTTTCGATGAGGGCTTGTCTGTTTACTCGCCACATTGTTGCTGTTTTTTTTGTTGTTCGTTTGTTGCTGTTGTTGTTCGTGTTGTTCGTGTTGCTGTTGATGTATGTAGTAGGTAGTTGAACTGTCGCAGGCGCCGCGCCATACCCATGCCACCTCGGCGTAGGCCTCCTTAGTATGATGACTACTTGCTAGGCAGCAGTTGAGCAGCCACTAGTAGCAACAAACACAGAGTAACGTATGGTTTTCAATTGATGGTTGGTTGCACCAACCAGCACCTGTACACACAGTAGTGGACTGGGACGGACGGACACCAGTAAGTTTCACCCCAATAAGCCTGAGCTCGCCCCTCGACCGACCGAGCTCACATCGACCGCTGCTGCTCTATCTATGTAAGATATTTATCGTTCGTTCGTTTAGTCGTCTATCCTGCGTCTATCCACACGCTCACATCCAAAAAAACCCAACATCAACAACAACACGTTTTTCCCCTCGGTGGCCCCTAGATGAGACTACTGAGCAGCAGTTGGAGCAGCCACTATTATGGACAACCAGTAATCTTACACCACACTGGACGGACGACACCAGTAGTCTTGTCACCACACAGCCTGACGTGGTCTGTGATCTGTGACGGCCGCAGACACGCCACGCTGCCAGAAAAAAGAACGGCAAAGCAAACAGGCAAGCAATCGTCGAGCGATCGACCAGCTACACAACGAAGCTCGCCCCTCGACCGACCGTAGCTCACATCGACCGCTGCTGCTCCTATCCTATGTAAGATAATTATCGTTCGTTCGTTTAGTCGTCTATCCGTGCGTCTATCCACACGCTCACATCCAAAAAAACCCAACATCAACAACAACAAGTTTCAACTAGAGTGACCGGCTGCGGCGGCGGCGGCGACATTCGAGGATACTGCAAGAGCAGCTGCTGCTGCAACGGTCTCAGCAGGCAGCAGGGCATCATCATCGCCCGGTTGAGGTGGCAGGACCGATGTGGCAGGACACCTGTTGCGCCGCCTGGAACAGTCCGTTAGTAGAGAAGCGCGTAGTGGGTGTGCGATGTGGTGCGGTGCATCGGTCAGCCAGCCGATATTTGTATAGCACATATGTTGCTGTTGTTGTAGTAGTAGTAGGTTTGCTATTGTTGTTGTTGTTGTTGTTGTTGTCGCTGTCGTGGTGATGAAGGTGGTGTTCGTTTGTTGCACACATAGAGTTAGAGTAGTCAGTGTTGTGATGTAAGTTCAGTTGTCCCGACCTCTGTGCCTCCGTGTTCTGGCGTCTTAAGTTTATGCAGCAAGAACGACAACAACAACGCAACTCATTGAAATCGTTGATGTGATAGTTCATGTGGTGGCGGTGGGTATTGTTGCTGTTGTCGGTGCTATCGCGACGACGACGACAACAACACGATGGGAGTAAATGTCTTCATCGAAATCGGAAAGATCGCTAGGAGGTACAGTCGATATACTACATACCTGGAAGTGGATCAGTGAACCGAGGAGTTTATACTTGTATACGCACATAGGCGATTCGTGTGACGCCGAGGACGACGACGACAACAGCAACAACTATATGGATGACCAAAACGATGCTTCACTGTGGCGGTGGTGACAAATTGTGCTATTGTTGTTGTTGTTGTTGTGGTTCGCCCTGTTTTTGGCATTGATGTTATCCTCAATGCTGTGGTAGGTCGTGGCGCAGTGAGTGGTGATGGTCTCGGGAATGATGTATGCTTCCAGTTAGCAGCGCTAGGATACTCTGCGAGGGTTTACGCAAATCATCAATAAAAGAGGACGGATAAGAAGAGAGAGTGTACGAGGAAACAAACTTCAACCTCCTGAGCTGTGACTGTAGGGACATCCACAGCGCACAAAAGTTACAATCCAACAACAGCAACAATAGTAACAATAACATCAGCCTAAAGGCTGTTACAGTCGCAATTGTTGCTGCTGTTGTTGTTTCATCAGGGGGCGGTTCATTCGATATAAAACAAATCGAACAAACACGACCCTACGTCACGCAACGCTGGTGATCTCCGTCGACCCAAGTAAGAGAAACCGACAATCATTTCATCATATACTACTTACGAGTCCTAACAACATTTCAAGAGTTGGACAAGGCCGGCTGCCCTAGATGCGGTCAGGTGTCTGATATTCATCCTAACCGATCGAGAACGAGAGGGATTTCTGCTCGTCCTTCTACTAATCACACCAACAACAACAACAACAACAACCACAAGAATAACAACAACAGCAACAACAACAACAACAATTCCTTGTGCCCACAAGCACAGCCACATCCTGATTCATGGTGACGGACGTACTTAACAGGTAGTTAATTTCACACATAGGTATAGAAACTTGGCACAAAAACTAACCCCCACCTCAGAGCTCCGTGCGTGGTTGAGTAAAGCCGCCGGAGCAGTCAGTTTGTGGCGGTGGTGGTGATGGTGGTGGTGGTGGCAATATCTCCCAAAACCTCACGGTTGGCGCGAGTCGATGGCATGATTTGAGCACGTCGTTTCTGTGTATGTATCATGGTTGCTGCTGCTGCTGTTGTTGTATTCGTTGTTTGTCTATTGGTACTACCGTTCGCATGCATGGACCGTTCAGTTTCAATAAAATCATTTAGCGACCATTAATGAATTGACTAACACAGATTACGTACCAAAAAATCATCGACAAAATAAGGCACAGGAGGGTGATGATGGCGTTTGCTGCCATTTTTGCACTTTTTCTCTCTCTCTCTCTCTCTAACAATTGTCTCCAACAAATCGTGCAACAACATCTGCTAGTAGTAGTAGTAGTAGTAGTAGTAATACATTAACTGTACACGGGCATGAATTAGCCTTACGGCCTCTTGAGTCATCACTTCATCGTCATAGACCGTATCTGCATCTATATATATATATATATATATACTCTGCGTTCATGCGCGTATTGTCTGCAGAGCGGTGGAAGAAGACATTTGAGTCATGAATAGTGATGATTATGATGATGCTGATGATGATAATAATAATAATAACAAAACGCCTAGTACGCTCTGTAGCGTATTTCGGTCGCGGTCATTTCCGCATCAGGACCATACAATCAATTCTTGTTCTTCTTTTTTTCTCCGAAATTTAACATTTAAAGTCCATCTATTTATTTAGGAAAATGACATGAGTTATTTGCTAGACGCAAACAAATGTAATAACATTTACCTATATAAATACAGATGCGTCTACCTACCTATATATATATATATATATATATATATATATATAAACGTTTTCTTATTTTTTCGCGGCTTTTTTTCGTGATATAGTATCTGCAACTAATAATCATCAACCACGTAACAGGATCACTTAATGACTACTATCACCTGATAAGATCAGTCAGATTGTTAACGTTCACGATGAGTTCACGATATTGCAGACTCAATGATGAGCTGGCTTTTTCGCTTTTGCTGTGCATTTACTTGCTGATGTGGCGTTTCTGTTTGTTCTCGTCGTCGTTGTCCTCGCCGTGGTCGTCTTGCTGAAGGTGTGAAGTGCTGAGGGTGGAGACGCTGAAGGCCATTGGCATTCTGTTTGGTACTTCTTCTACCTCTACTCCGCTAACCGCTGCTATGGGATGACACCAGAGCAATTGGTTTAGTGGCACTGGCTGCCATTACGAATTGCTGCTAGCTAGCTGCATCTAGTCAACAGGCGACCAGCTCGTCCGAGTGAAGAGTCTGACTCAACTGACAACAATTGATGATGAAGATGATGATGATGACGATGGTGGTGGTATTTGTGACGAACTCTGAATATTGTATTTGGACACCACGCTTTCGATTCGGCTACTCTCAATAGCTGTGCGACACTGTACGAGACCGCCCTACTAACGATCATTGTTGGTATGAATCGAGCAAGAGCAGTTCGGCGCGTTTCGTGGGTGAATTTACTTCATACATTACATTTCGTACGCATGTCCGATCGATACACCTATCACATTACGTCTCATGCATGAGCACGTTCTGGCATCGACTGGGATGCTGTCGCCCTCCTCGTTGTTGTTGTTATTTGTGGTAGTGGTTTTTGGTATCATTGCTGTTGTTGCTTTTGCTGTATGCGTCGTCGTTGTTGTTTTTGTTGCTGTTGTTGTCGTCGTCGTTGAGGTTTTCGTCGGGCAGTGTCGCAGACTCTTCAATTGGTCGGGTTCTGTCGAGACCAGAATAAGCCGACGCCACCGATGTAATGGGCTTGATGTATGGCCGAGTGCTCTTTGTTCTGCGGGAGAAGACGGCTGCCACAGCTCTTCGCCAGACAGAATTCGCTTGTCGACGAGCATGGGCGATAACGCACAACTTTATCGAACATCTGGTGGGGACATCTTGCTGTAGTTGCCTATATGTCGATATCGTAATCGCTGTTGAAGCTCTTTTGCTTCACCTCGTCTTCGTTAGGAAATCGGAAGGTCGGAGTTCGCCAAGCTTCAACTAACTGCTCGAAGCTGCCGCTGCCGCCTAACCGTCTCACTGTAGTCTATTTGGCAGCTACCGGTGAGAGCGTAGACTCTTCAGGAGTACACAAAGTCGTGTATCTCGTGTACCGTAGCTGAACAATCCCTGATTGAAGCCGATGTGTTAACTCCTGTGCCGAGCATGGCCCGAAGATGATTACACCAACTCCCTACCACTGGTGCGTGTTGTTGTTGTTGCTGTTGCTGTTGTTTCTGTTGTTGGCGAACTGGGTCAGGGAGTCAATTTGAACACCGCACGAAACGAATACGTACGCCTTTGTCGTTGCTATTGTGTCTCGTTGTGTGCTGCCGTGCATAGATAGAGCGTTCGTTAGTTAGGGACCTAGGGGGAAGAAGCCGTCCGTCGACCAGTCCGGTCCTCGTTCACAGGTGGAACTGGTATTAAATTTGCGTGTTTCGTTCCAAAGCAAGGGAGGTTCTTTTTTTTTTTCTTTAGAAATGAAGGCTTGCGTCAATGTTTCCTACGAAGTGTCTCTACGAATATCTTTGCGCATAGAGTACGTGTAAGCCATTATATATATATATATATATACTTTGTAATCGCCACTATGTTGCTGGCATGAGTTGAGCACGAACGTGACGGGAACGGCAAACGGTGTATATCGGTCGCTATTATTATTATTATTATCATCATCATAATCATCATCACTGTGCCCTGACAGAAAAGCAGTCCTGTGCTCTGTGCGATGAGGAGGCAGTGGTATTCAGGCACCACGGGCAGGGATGACGGGTAGTCATACGAGCAGCAGCAGCAGCAACCATTTAACTACTGTAATGGCTACTGACTGCCAATAGTAGCGTATTTCCGTACTACCGCTACCGTACCATCATTATTATTATTATTATTATCATCATTATTACGGTCGCGCGCGCTTACTACCATCCCTGCATGGCCATCCCTGCATGAATCGACGCTAGAATAGAGGATTGCCGGAAAAGGGATCGCCGATCAATTTTTCTGCCACGGTGCGGCGTTTGTTGTTTCGGTTGTTGTTGCTGTAGCTGCTGCTGTTGTTGTTGTTGTTGTTGCTGTCGTGGTCGTTACATCGTGCCTCGCCGATCTGTCTCCGCTCAATCGACGGCGAACGGCGAATTCGCCGAATACAGCGTGATGAATGACGCTGTTGTGGTTGTTGTCGTTGTCATTGTTGTTGTTGTTATTGTTGTTGCCGGTAGCGACACAGCCGTCGCGATGTCACGTTGCCGTAGACGTCGCTTAGAGCACGGCGAGAGCATACACAGAAGTAAGAAGAAGAGACCGAGTAGCGACATAAGAATTATTGCTGTTGTTGTTCTTGTCATTCTTGTCATGTAGGTGATGGTGGTGGTGGTGGTGGTGATGCGGCTATTTTGTTGTTGTTACTGTTGCTCTTGTTATCGTTATTGACGCTATAGGTATTTTGTTGTTGCTGTTGTCGTTGTTGTTGTTACTGTTCTCGTTGTTTATGATATAGGTGTTTTTGTTGTAAAAGTAGTAATAGTTGTTGTTGTTGTTGTTGCTGCTGCTGCTCTGCTGCTCTTGTTATCATTGTAGACGCTATAGGTGTTTTTGTTGTTGGTGTTATTGTTGTTGACGTTATAGGTGTTGTTGTTGTCGTTGTTAGTCTCGTTGTTGTTGCTGCAGCAGCTGCTGCTCTCATTGTTGTCGTTGTTGTTGCTGTTGTTGTTGCTGTTGTTGCTATTATTACTTTTTCGTATCATGATGATGATATTAATGCTGATGACGCTATTGCACATTGTTGTTGTTGTTGTTGCAGCTGCTAGTCTCATTGTTGTTGTTGTTGCTGCTGCTATTATTTCTTCCTACAATGATGATGATGATGATACTAATACTGATGGCGCTATTGCACATCGTCGTCGTTGTTGTTGTTGTTGCACAATGACCCACCAGCAGCAGCAGCAAGCGACTGACTTTCGCTGTGTCCGTTCCACTCACTTCTGCTTCCTATCACCCCCTCCTGCCGCCTCCCTTCCTCCCTCCGTCCCTCATTTAGTCGCGCCGTATTGTTCGGGGGTGCCGCGTTGCCCCTTCGGCGACGCGGTTGCCCCTGCAGCTTTTTCTTTTTCTTTTCCGCACCATCATCATCAGCAGCAGCTGCTGCTGCGTCTGCCGATTTTCGACTGCGACGGGCGACTACTTCTGCTGCTGCTATCGGCTGTCCTATTCAGACTGCTGTTGGCTACTGACGTTGTCCCCTTCGTGGCCCCTTGCTACCCCCAGAAGGCGGCGAAAACGCCCGGAAGGACGACAGGGGAGCAGAAGACGCAGTGACGGTGTTGTTGAGGCCGACGTCGTCGATGGAGAAGATAGATGAGGAAGACGAACATGGCGGAGGCATTAAGACCAACCAAGAGACAGCGCCAGTACGTAGTGAGAGGGAGGAAAAGACGGATAATCGACAGGAATTGTTGTTGGTGTGTCTGTTGCGTCGTTTTCGGTCGACGTTGTTGTCGTCGTCGTCGCGTCGATACGATCCGAAGAGAGGTTCACCAGCCAGCTAGAGATTTATAGAGCCGCCCGAAAGAAGCACACAGAGCAACAAGACGAAGCAGAATAGGAAAAAGCAGGAGACAGATTTAGGGAACTATGAAGACGACAAGTGAAAGAAATATTCTCGAGGCCCTGTTTCCTCCATACGTACGTACGTACGTACGAACGGCTGTAGTACAGACACACACACACATACCTCTCTCTATACGTTCGGGCACACATTAAAACGTACCGATGAGGGGAAAGAGAGAAAGAGGGATTGAGGGAGCGAGGGAGGGAGGAAGAAAGTGAGAGCGGGGAAGAGGGAGAAGGAATGGCGATGGCATCGTGGCAAAAACACTGTGCATCACATTCGATCGTCGATGGATTGTACGAACCGCTGTGTGGTTGGTGGGGCCGGCGTGCAGCGTCATCCGAGCGTCTCCGCCGCCGCCGCCCGGTACACTGACGGAATGGCCCCCCGCGCTTCGTCGATTCGACCGCCGCATGACTACCTTGCCTCTTCAGTAGTGGCATTTCTGCATCGTGGTCGTTTTCTGCTTCGTCGCGCTGCTTTATCGTTGTTGCTGCTGCTGCGGCTGCTGCTGCTGCTGTTGTCGTTGTTCTTGTTGCTGCTGCTGCTGTTGTTGTTGCTGTTGTTATTTTTGTTGTTATTGTTGTGGCTGCTGTTGTTGTTGCTGCCGTTGTTGTTGTTGTTGTTTTTGTTGCTGCTGTTGTTGCCGATCATCACCATCAACATCATCTCTCCTGCGTTTTTTCTCTCTCCTTCGTTTGGTCGGCTTTTTAGTTGGTTGTTTCCTTATTTTTGCCTTATGCTTTTGGTCTTCTATCTTTCCTTCGCGGCCTTTTGAACCTTTTGCCCGCACTCCGGCCCATCGGTGGCGGCGGTCGAGTTCCGAGTTATCTACCTAATCATATACCCATTAATCACTAACATCGCCATCATTACCATCATCATCATCATCATCAGCAGTATAATCATCGTCATTATCATTCTGTTTTTCCTAACCGGCATCATCACCGACATTGTCGTGATCCTTTTCGTCATCATGTGTTGCCACCATCTACGCAGAAGCCTTCTTGCATCCGGACAGGTATTGAGTCATTTCGCTGGTAGACACGCATATACGCGATCTATCCGTAAGTGACCGGCTATTTGCGTAATTGTGACCGATTGACGAAGAAGCAAGATGAGATACTTCCGCGAATACTTCTGCTCGGCAGCTACAGCAGCGCTCGGTGTCAGAAGATGTGGGTGTTCGTCATACGAGAGACGTCTTTTTGGACCCCATTGCTAATTTTAAGGACTTTATTATATCAATAATACTTTGGTATCCTCTAACAGGCCCCGAGGCGCCAATTCAGTCAGCATGGTAGTCTGGCTCCAAAATAGAGAAAGCTGTCCAAGTTTGCGAAAACTAGAGCACTGTTTTTTAGTCTAATAGAATAGATTTTTAGAACGCTAGGAGACGTCATGCATCCGAATTAATAACGAATGTTTGCAAGACAATGGTACCCAAACAGCACAGGAGTTCTTGCAAATACGATACATATGATTCATGATAGTTCAGCTGAAAAGAAAAGCCACGGCAGAATATCGGTGGCAGTTCGACGAGCAAGTATTAGGTCTTCAATGCCTTATGCGCGAGTACGAACTGGGAGTGAAACTATCTATGAACAAACGTATATATTGGATGCACCCAGTGGGATAACGTATTCGAACCCGATGACGTGGTGCAACCGCGTGCGCGCTGCGACCGGATGAGACACATAGATGCAGCACGGGTTCGATTCCCACCGTTGCACATCTGTATTTATGGGGTCCGACTTACAAAGAAATACGAAAGCAAATCAGTGGACGGTAAATGCTGGCTGAGAGTCAGCACGAAAGAAGAGTGGTATAACGTAATAGTTACATATTACGACAGGTGCGTGAATTGACAGTTGTTTGCTAAACTCGGTAAGTGGATGCAGGGTCTATCCGATATATATATATATATATATATATATATATATATATATATATATGTGCATTCTTGTAGAAATAATAAAAGGCGCACGTTGTTAGCATGCAATAGCGTATATAATTATTAAAGATTGTTTTAGTTTAAAAATACTTGGCTTTGCTGTGTTGATGTGCGTTATGATCTGCTGGCGTACTACTGCTATTTAAAGGCCAATTTTTAAAGGACAGTTATTGGATTTTGAATGGAAACAACCGACTGCAGACCAAGAAATCTTTGAAGCGTCATAAACAAGAGCAGAGACTACGACAACAGCAGCAGCAGTAACAGCTTGATGCTTGTTTGTCAGCGTAAAATAAGCTCGTTGGAATGTAGCCGAAAATAGTACGCGTATTAGAGAATCTTCGTCTCCCTCGGACTGCTCGGACCTTGGGACAGAAAAATGATAGGAAAGGAACGCAGTAAAAGCTGCTAAAGAGAGCAGGATTCATCGTTTGGTCGGCTGGCATATTTATGCGACGACATGCCGCTTATAATAAATACTTATGTTTGTTTTTCTGTTTCCTTTCTTTTTTCGATTCACTGAATCGTTCACTGATGTGCTCTCACTTCGGGCGACAATATTTGGCGCACTTGGGTACGCTTTTACGTTCTAAGTTATGCTATTTATTTTGCGTAATTCGGGTATCAACAGAAATGGTATTTTTCAAACATGACAATACACAGGAAGATCTTGAATGATCCTATCGCTATGTGAAACGTGGAACGTAGCGCAGACCATCGCAGTACGTCCGCCTATAATGGGGTTAGGCTATTCGAGCCTCTGAGGGGCGTGCTTAAGGCGGCGAAGGCTTAAAGAGAGGATATCTTCTTCTTGCTCCTGCTTCTGCACGACAACCTTCTCTGCGCCGGTTGGCTACTGCCTTGGGCGGCACCTTCTTCTCGAGTTGGCATTCGCGACCATGCGACCCACCTTCGCTTATGGCATGCTTGCGTGCACGCGAGCTTTTTGTACGAGCATGCATTTATGGATGTACAAACGCACCTAGGCCGTCTGTCGTTATCTTGGTTGGCTCTTCGAAAGAAATGCCTGTGGTGGTGGTGGTGGTGGTGAGGTCGAATCGAGCGCTCGTTTCACTTAGAAATACCTGTTGTTGTTAATGTTGTTGTTGTTGTTTTATCGGGGATAAGTACCATGAGGAACATCCAAAAACAGCGACCGACGGTAAAGATGCAGCTCATGTGAGGACAACAATCAAGGAAACCCAAACAGTTGATGTGCGTCTCTAGAGGATCTAGATATAGATTGGATTCTACGTTGGACTCCGTAAAACAATCGCTCACAGGGTGTCGAGACAAACCGAAAAGTAACACTGTATCGCCCTCGCTCAGCAATTTGTGAAAGATCTCGGAGGTGGCCTTTGCCGATAAGAGTTGGATACTTTTTTGACCCGCTTTCAGGCTGCCAGAGCAGCGAGAGCGGTCGTATAGAGAACCGGTCATTCGTTCGCCGGTCGGCCGGAGAGTGAGGATTGCCGGTGAAGTCGAACAGGGCTGTGCAGTGATCGCGGATCGGTATGCGACCAAGTGCGCCTATAAAGCGTGTATGCTGCGGTCACAAGGCGGCACAAGACGTTCTCCAGAATGCGGCGAACTCATAATGCGTTCAGTTCCTTATTTATGCCTCACCTGGCTTGGCTCCGTGCATCTACTATCTCCGCAACTGTGAGAAAAATCTGCATGAAAAAGGAAATACGTAAAGCGGTTCTCAGTATTGACTGACTGAGAACGCGATCTGCAGTTCGATTTCGATATTTGAAAACCTCATATCCATATTCAAGCGCTGGAGTGTCTGGATTACGGCTCCGCTCTAGCCCGTGTCACTGAAGACGTACGTATCAGCGGCTAAGAATTGTTGCCTTGTCAATTCGATGCTGCTCTTCCTAGAGGCATTTGTGACCCGACAAGACCTGCGTAAGGTAGAGCAGTACCCCTACGTGCTCTCATTCAAACCAGGTCCTAAGATCCGGGGTAAGCCTTTTTGTTCCATCTTCGCGATTGCACGCGCTTCTGTTTGTATTTATATTTCTTTAGATAGTTTTTCCTAGCCTTTAAACGACTAAACATCTGATCTTAAAGCACTGCATATATATGTACGCTGAAACAGTGGTCTAGGATCAGATATTTAAGCGTTAAAAGGCTAGGAAAAACAATCTAAAAAAATAGCTGTATCATCTGCACGGAACCACATCCTGTGAACATGAGGGATGCTCGATAATTCGGAACTTCGCGCAATTTGACCATGGCAAAAAGGGATGTGTGGGCGGCTTCCCAGAAAGTTTTTCTGGTCGGGCTTGTGTCTCTTTACCCTGGTGGGAAGCGTTTTTCCGCATGCGGTCCACTCCGTGGTGGCACTTTCTCGTTTTGGAGTAAAGTGGTGGATGGAAGTTTCATCGGCGGTCGACGAATCGACTCATAAAATCCTGCGGATTTCGCCTCAAAAGTTACAAATTGTTCTCCGAAATTGGCACGCGTGTCATTTTGTGTTTCTTAAGTGTTAGCTCTTGCGCGCGCTAACCACTTTGCCTGATTTTTTTCATGTAAAAATGCTGACGCAATATTTTGATATTATACTACATAGCTAATGCTTATCTCGTTTGCGATTTTGGCAGCTTCAATCGGCGGTCAGTCATCAAAAGCTTGTAGATCTCTAGCACAGTTGTGTCTCACCCGAAGCTGTTTTTTGGGGCTGTCCAGAACCTGGTGCATTCTCGGTGTCCATACTACATCGTTTAAATAAGGCAATCAATTAATAATGTGGCTTCATTTTCTGTTGTATTTAAACCTTCAAGAGAAAAAATGCGAATGTCTTTTTTGATGGTAGATCATAAAATAAATACAACAGAAAATAAAGCCACATTATTAATTGATTGCCTTATTTAAACAATGTAGTATGGACACCGAGAATGCACCACGTTCTGGACGGCCCCAAAAAACAGCTTCGGGTGAGACACAACTGTGCAAGAGATCAACAAACTTTGATATATATATATATATATATATATATATATATTGATGCTAAAGGTTGTCGAAACGTCTCCCCCATCGTTGGGAGCGACTCAAATAAAAAGAACAAATGTATATATTCAATTGTCTGGGGGTTACAGGAATATGTGATTAATTCACTACACAAGGGCTTGTGAGGAGGCGTTATCAAATGAGCCTATCCTCGAAGAAGCAGTAGCAGCCCTTCATTGCTGTGGGTTAATTCATTGGTGTGTCTATATTCCTTGTTGCCATAGTCATCGATATGATAGCGATGTATACCATCAAGCGCAGCAGCAGCAGCACCAGCCAAGGCTAGGTGGAGTTATTCGACTCGGCTATGAGCTGACTTTCGGCTAGAATCAGACTGATGCGTTTAATCGTTTGATGGCCGTGCGGCCATCGATGTGTATGCGACCGCCTTCGGGTAAGGAGTACTCGTTCACTACCCTACCGACTGAATGAATGAACTACTACAGAATGGACTGAATAATAGATTCGACTAATTAGTTATTTGGTTAGTCGACTATCTAAAAGGGCAGTCAGTCATTGCATCAGTTTACCTATTTGTGGTGAACATCGAGAGGCGAACGAGATATTATACGAAAATAATGAAGTAAATAATAATTAAAGAATTAAAACGCAATTAGCGAAAATGCATTCGTACATTTCGCTTAAAAATACGGTATCCGTAAACATAGGAAGCACGTAAAAACAGAAACATAGCCGCGCTCTCAGCCGCGTTAGAGGTGCTTAAGTTTGTTTTTTTGTGTTTAGCGTTCGTGCATATTAGATATTGCGGTTTCGAAAAATAGATGACGATCTTTTTGACGACAGGTACACCCATGGTGTTTGACGCGTGTGGCTCGACGCGGGCATTTTAAGGGCACGCTAAGGGCAGCCTGTCGTTCACTGCTCTTACGACATCTCAACCGGTGCCACTGATTGAGGTTACTTGGCTATAGCGAAGTTGTTTTCGTCAGCGAAAACGTGCTACTTCGGAAAAGCCTCTAAATGATTCGAATCTCAGGGCAGAGTAAATAATAGTGTATTGACAAAAAATTGACAACGTTTTAGATAAACGAAATTGTCTCCTTTTCGACACTGTTGATCCCTTTACTTGCGCCTAAAACCTGTAACCTTTTGTAGCACGAATTCTACTTATATTTCTACAAGCGAGTACACCGAGCACCATGGCGTAGTGGCAAAGCCATTTTGTCTTGAACTTGGGTCACGGTTCGTGCACCGACCGCTTTTATATAGATTTTACCGCTTTTAGATAGACAAAATTAATGTCAAGGTGGGCTAGTATCGGTCATGACAAAAAACAACAACGGGGAACATAGACGTTTCCAAAAAAATTATAATAATTTAATTAAATAATAAAAATAATAACCCGTTATTCGAAAAATGAGTGAGCTAGAGCCGGTGTTTTATGCATAGTTTCGAACCACGTGTACGCTCGGCCCACGACAGCCAATAAAGACACCACTAAATTATGAAGGCATTCTTTGCACAACGAAATTCTTCCTCTTTTACAGCTGCCTGGCAATAATTGGAAACTGCCCTGTTTCGGATGTCGCCACATATTCAGATGCAAACACCTCGATTTGTCGCGCAGACCCTAGGTACATAGGGGCTAATAGAGAGAGCATTCCGGCGAAAGAGATACCCGTTTTAACGTTCAGTTTCCTCGACTGAGCTCTTGCTCCACGTCTATTGCTTGTTTTCACTCCGTAACCTTCTCTTCTACAGATGTCATCTTTACTCTTTTAGGGTAACGTTTTAGACGCAAGGTGCCCGCAGCACGCATTGACTTTTACCTGGTCGCTGCACTTGTCAACCGAGCCTTCTTGTGGCCCTTCATGGCGTAATGTTGTCACAACACAAATGCCACTTCTTGTTGGACTGCGCGAGTTCTCCTAGGCGATTTTAGTTCCTAATGATATATAATCTTAAAAAGAATAGGCTGCTGTATATATATATATATATATATATATATATATATATATATATATATGGCGAAAAGATCTAGTAGATCGC
Source organism: Dermanyssus gallinae (assembly GCA_003439945.1). NCBI lineage: Eukaryota > Metazoa > Arthropoda > Arachnida > Mesostigmata > Dermanyssidae > Dermanyssus > Dermanyssus gallinae. Next base: position 126,542 of record QVRM01000550.1, read on the forward strand.
TCAGATTTGCCGATTTTCCGTTTAAAAAAAAAATATATATATATATATATATCCCTTTGTAGCGCTCAGCTTTACTGCTGTCCTGTTGATGACACACATATATGTGTCCCCTATTCGAACTGCTTTTACATGCCGATTGGCTCCAACAGACTTGTTGTCCACCTTTGTTGGTGCCACTCAGACTGGCCAATAAGTGCGACTCTGTGGCGACACCTCTGACGTCTCTGGCGGTCTTTGGCATTTCCCGACTACGCGAATTTCTCGCCCTTTACACTTTCCTCGTTGATATTGCCCCTGTTACTACTCTCTACAATCTCTCTATTCATTCATCCGTACATGCATGCATGCATGATTGCACGTATGTCCGTACTTGTGTAGGGTGTTGAAGCGCGATTCTGATGCGACGACCCCTTCTACGTACGCGCCAGTGGTAGTAGCTGTAGGCGAACACTTGTCGACAGGCTTACGGGGCACCATGCTACCCCAAGACGCCTTGTGTCCACCGCCCGAGAAAAAAATCTCCCACTTCACCGTGCAGCCAGTCACGGTCGTCGCCTTCATCCTGTCATCTTCTTCATCATTTCGGGGTAGGGGCCTTATTTTGTGCACTCCCTCTCACCCCCTTCATCTAGCAGCGGCGGCGTTATAGCGGCGTGTTTCGACGTCCGGCGATTCGGCGAGGGATTTTGAAACGCGCCCGTTCGGCGTGCAGGCAGAACTGCCTGTGCCTGCAACGGCTTTCCTCCTCCTGATATCGACTCGCGTTCTCATCCACGCAATAACCTCCGGCTGGCCGCGATTGCTCGCTGGCTATGGCTTGACCGTTGCTTTTGTTAATAATGTTGACGTCGGCAGCATTGCCGACTCCGCCACGATGCCTCTGCCTTCGAAATAATATTCTCGCATGCCATCTCAACTGGGAAACGAATCATTGATTGTGGTCATGCAGCTGAATGCCCTGCGTTGCTTCTTCTCTTTTAGCTTTTTTTGTCATCTTTATCTCTCCATATATATATATATATATATATTAAAATCAGTTTCGACCATACCCCTTTTTCGTTCTTAAAGACGCATGCGCCCAAAAAGTACAATTTATGCGTCACGGCGTTTCGTTATACAAACAAGCGAAAGCATCTGTCTTAGTGACGCTTCTGGCTAAGCGATGCTGCATTTCACTTTTATATTTAATGTTTTTCAGCAGTGCCAAATTATTAATATCGCCAAGCATTACCACCATGTTGTCCACTACCAGCTGCCCGACGAACTCGGCACTGCAAAAATGAGGAATTTTGGATTTAATTCAATCTCCGGCACGGTGTTGTGCCAAAAAGTCTAGCGTTGTAGATTTAGAGCGATCAGGTTGTCCTTCGACGGTGGACACAAATCAAACGGCGTAAACCCTAGTAAGCTTAAACCAGCATCTGGCTTTTAAAGAAATATATATATATATATATATATATATATATATATATAATAAAAAGTGTCCGCATGCTACACGAAAGTATTACAGCACATATTCTACTATACGTTGTGACGTTCGTAACAGTGTTTTATGTTTTTGATTTTTTTCACGTGCGGCATAAAGAAGCGTCCATATTGCCGATGCGGCAGAGGGGCTATTAAAAGCATCTCTTGCGGCCCGTTGCCAGTTCTGTAAGTGGCGGGCATTGATCTCGAATTAGAGACGCTGTTCGTATGAACAAAGCATTCGAAGACCATGCGACTTACGGCTCGTTAGAAAAAAAGACAGAACGTTCTGATGAGAACAGCCATCATCACCGAAGACGAAACTGAAGCGTCTACAATAGCGCAAGGCGAAAGGGGACTAAACAATTACTATTGTCTCCAGACGACTATGAAACATGGATTATTTTTTTTTTTAACTTCCAGAGAACAAATGCCTTATGCCAACAAGTACTGCAAATATTAGCCCAGTTGAAGGAAACTCAAAATGTCTTTAATTGGTCAACAGAACAACTACGATCCTTCAACACGACGTGCCCAGCCAGACACATCATTGCGGCCGGCAGAACTACTTTAATTGGTACTAAAAAAACGCTCCAATATTCTTGGGGTGTTTTGCCACACCTTCTCACAAGCCTGATCGGGTACTACTACGAAACCATATCTTCTGCTCTCTTCAAATCTATTTTCACTGTAACAAATGCGCGGATATGAAGGCCATTAAAGTGTACCTAATCAATGTTTGCTACAAAGTTAGAACGCCCAGTAAACGAAATGATACCCGCATCACTGAAAACAAATCACGTAATCCACAAACAATTATTTGTTTGTTATTTAAAAAAAGGCACAAACCTGCTGAGCGACTCTACGTGTTTGTGTGATCATAAAGTCGCGTCCGTGAACAGATGCTAAACAACTTTAGTTAGTTTCGTTTACACAATATCATTTATTTGTTTATTCGCTAGTAGTTAAGTACAATCTTGATACGATTTCCTCCATGGAAACAGTCTGTTGATGCTACTTGCTTTCTTAACTATTGTCCACGATAGTACTTTTCTGCTTTGGCAAACAATTGTGTGATAAATTAAATGGATCGCAGACCAAAGAGTGATATTTACGAATATCCGTAACGATCAATAGGCTTCCATAGACTAGGTGCATGAATACACTTTGTGCATAATAGATAACGTTTGGTCCAGTGATTTGATCCGATTGTTGAACCAGCGTCAGTTTTGTGCGGGATCAGTAATCTTGAACCAGAAAGGGTTGCGCAGTTATATTTAGATAAGCCAAGTTTTTTTATTATATTCATTTAAATAACTGTTTATTTTTTTATTTCTTAAATGTATCAACTATTTTTAAATCAACTTTCTTTTTTGTGTGCTGATATATATATATATATATATATATATATATATATATATATATATATATATATATATATATATATATATATATATATATTTAAATGTATAGATTGCATTAAAACAAATATGCACTTAGCCGAACAGGTACTGCTGTTTAAGCGAGTTTGATTTGCCTACCTGTGTTGTCAGTTAGCCATAATTTCCATGGCAACTATAATCACCATCGCGTTCGTCGATTATCCCATATAGAGATATTTCTACTTGCTCCTGTAGTTCTGTACTGTCTAAGTGGCGTTGTATCTATGCAGGTATGCGTGTGTGTTTATGCGAATATACCTGTATGTGCCCTTTCACTTAGATGCTGCTACCTGCTGGATGGCCAACAAAACAAGACAAGAGATAGGATCTCTATATTTCTGACTTCACCACCAAGAGTCACCACTGTTTAATTTCCTCTTCTACCGTCAACACGGCGTAGGTGAGCCCAGTCACAGGTGGGCTTCTTGGTCACGCGCTTCTTCGATTCAGTCCGGACGTCGTGTGCGACGTATGGACAAGGTGTAGACGTGTTTCCACCTTCAGTTTCACTTGTGCGCAAGCGACAAAGATACAAGGCGCTTAGCTGCCGTAGGAATCTACCCCTTGACCTATGTGCCTATCGAGCTATCTATTTATATATCTATTATCTTAAAATCGCGATAACGTGAACCCAATGGAGGTCAAGGTTAGCTGCTAATATCTGGTCTCGCTCTCGTAACTCGATGAATGGCATCAACTTTCGTTTGTCGAGCTCGGTGTCCCTGCGTTTTGCATACTGAGAATGCGGAATTATAGATGGAGAACGAGAAACACTTGTATAAAGTAATATGTTTGTATGTGAACATATTTGATTTATTTTGAGTTTAAAATTATCCAGTAGTATGCTTTTCCAAGTTTCAACGTGGTTAGTTTACGGGACTGCATTTTATAACGGTTAGGAAGAGGTGCACTTTACAACGCTTCTCGGCAACAATGACTAACGTGAAAATCCAAAAGTAAACATGCAGTATTTCATAGAACAAACCTAACATGCGCAGTAATGTCTATAAGAAAGCTGGAGAATGACTCTCACCGTAGGTATGCCATTAATAACAATAAGTAGAGCTAAATTGTACAGCACATAATGACTTTGAAACGCATTACCAAGTGCCTCATATTAGATTGGATAGGTCACTTTTAATCTTATGTACTAAACGTACAAACTACATTAGCCCTTGGCCCAGATCAGATGTCGACCACCTGGACAAAGTGTCAAGTATCGCCGTAGCGTTACTGCTTTGTGTATCCAATGACAGCCTTTGTTGGCAAAATTTCACTAGCACTTGGTTCCTCCGTGGCTAATTTCAGACACTTGCATACCTTAGCAATAACTCCCTCAGAAATTTTACCTGGGCTTCCTAAGGTTTCGAAGGCAAAAGGTCAAAAATTGATAGTCTCCGAGAAATTCATACTTTCGAAACTAATCTCTCTTCGCCTGCGAAACAGCACAACCAGCCTGGGCAGCGAACTAAAGAGTCGGTCACGGTAGCGTCCCAGACGAGTCCTTGTACCCTTAAAGGCTGTTAGGGTAATTTTATCAGGCCGACGGGAGTCTTCCTGTATACAAACCTTCAGGTTCGAGAACACAAGGGTAGCCGGAGGACCATTCAGAGCAGCATGTTTCGTCCTACGGCCTAAACTGCGGATGCAGGAAAAGCCATAGTGACTTATTGGTGAGACCTTCTCGCCAAAGCTGCACTCATGTTCCTCGACTGGTGGGATACCAATGCGAAGACCAACGCAGATCATGAGATATATATATATACGATATATACAAAAAATATCTAAGTAGTTGTAACAGAAATTGCTCAAAGCTTTATTGAACTTTGTCAGCAACTCCAAAATCGAGAACATTTGATAATGTCATTGTTTTTTATGCTTTTCATTTTTATTGTTGCTTTTTATTGTGGATGTTGCTGGCGTTGCATAGAAATTCTCAACTGCACGTTTTCACTGATTGTGCTGCTGCTGCTCTTAATGTTTTTGTTGGTGTCGCAGCCTAGATTGTTACTGGGACTGGCTCTTGACAGCGACATTTGTTCCAATGACGACGACGACTGTTTTTGGCACTGCACACAATTTCGAAAAACGTGTTTACGATTTTCGAGACCATTTCCGTGCATTATGGCATTGCGCGTATTTTACCCGTTCTAGTTCCTGGGTGGTTCGGCTGTCGGCAACGGGATCGGTGACAACAGTTTACTTGAGCTATATTGCCAGAATGAGGTTAGCCTTTGGCTAGTTGCTGCTTCGCAGCTGTCTATTGATCGAGACGCGCCGCTCATTTGCATCCATTGTAGGAGAAGTATCCGTCAGAGAATATGTATCGATAGTGGCCAACGTGACGCTAAACTCCTCGACCCCTCGATGGTCAATGAGTACGTACATATCGGTGGGTAACACTAGTAGACAAGGGCTCTTAGTTCGAGTTGAACTAGCGAGCGCAACTGGGTTTCACATCCGCTTTCATTCTATCCCGATCTGCTGAGCAAGCCGTTCACTGCAATGGACGAGTGCAGCCCCTCTGTGAATGTGACGAACGTCTATACTTGCAAGTCTATTCCGGCAGCGTCTCTATACGGTATCGGTGCAGTATCGTTGTTATTGGTGTTGTTGTTGTTGTTGCTGACGATAGTGTCACTGTTGTTGTTGTTGTCTTTGACTGTAGTGTTGATTCTCTTAATACGTTTGTCTTTGCGGTCAACGCTAGATTGCTCTAACTAGACTGATTTGAGTTCCGTAACAGTCCTGGATCGGAACTAATATCGCCCTCATCGTATGCTCACAGTGTACTTGACCGACTCACGGCAGCGGGTTGTTCAAGCGGGTACTTGGGTCGTCCCGCCGCACACACACCACAAGTACCCGCTTTAGCGGGTACTACGTGTGTGGTATGCATTGTAACTAAGATGCGCGTCCAAGCAGAGATCTGGTTGCGAGAGAACGACGGCTGACGGTTGGCGCTGCGTGCCGCCTGTTTCTGCCGGCGCGCCATTCCGCGAGTCCGAATAGTCGAGCATATTGTCGATGTATTATAGGCTGCACCGGCGCCATTCTTCTTCTCCTTCTTCTCGCAGGATGCATAGCACCTTGTAACGTGGCGACTCGATTTAAAACGTGGCTGCTAGAAGAACGTGCATACTATGCTCTTGCCATGTATTGGCTGATTGCAGTAGCAATAGCAACAACATATATGTGTATATATATATATATATATATATATATATATATATATATATATATAGAAAATATTGTGATGATTTATTAATTATTTATAATACGTTTGCACACTCGGCAGTGCTCGCCCCAATAGTTAATAATAAGTTATGTATTTATCTATATATATATATATATATATATATATATATATATTAGGGCATAGCATTATTGGATCAATTACGCATTAGAAAGTTCTCACACTTTATTGGCCTGATGAATTACAGAGGAGATATTACGTCTTCGTCAGGCATGTGAATTCGATTACAAAATTGGTGTCTGTGCGTAGTATGGCCAACATAACTGCTGCTGCTATCGATGCGACTGCTGACGCAGTGCGGGGGGGGGCGGGGTTGTCATGAATGGATCGAAGAACACGTGCAACAGATCTAGACAGACATTGATACGACAAGAAAACTTCTGTCTTGTTCTGGTGTGTCGTGTGATGAATGATGGGAGCGTTTGCGACCCCATTTATGCATTCACTATCTGCACTCACCCTCATTGACCCAGTCGGCATAAGCCGGCATCTGCTCGCGAGCACATGTACAATATAATAACAAGCGGACTTTATCCTGATGTGGATCCCTAATATTGTTGCTGTTGGTATTGTTGTTGTTGTTGTTGTTGTTGTTGTTTGAAGTGCTGTTTGTCATTACAGAACGCCATCTAACATCTATAATTGAAACATTATCCCACTTGGCGTTCGTTCGGCTTGTAATTTAATGTCGTGCTGTCGTAGCATATATATATATATATATATATATATATATATATATGTGTGTGTATATCACCCGTGGGTTTTATTAGAATGTATACTTTATATCAGAACTTTATCATTCAAGCGCTTATTGTACTAGCGGTAGAAGCTAGATAAAACACGATTATTATTATTATCCTGAAACACTATTTATGGCATCACACACCTAACAAGTGCACGATCTGTAAGCGCGAACAATATTAACAAGAATTCTGGTGCTATTACTTGACATGTTCACACCACACACTTACACATTTTGACCGAGTCGAATCGAGTCGTGATCACCAACTACGAGGTAATCGTGTGCAGCAACGCTTAGTTAACGGCGCTAGTTAAGAGATCTTGAATATATATCTGTCTGTTTCTTCGTTTCTTTCTCGTTGTGGCCGCCAGTCGGAGGAGGAGGAGCGCTATTGTCGTTCTTCTCGGTTTCGCTACGACCAGATTGTAGTTTATTATGCTAACGAGATGAACTAATTCGTGTTCGTATGATCGGGAAGGGCTAGTACGTTCCAGCGTGGTGATGGGCGGCTAACTAACAAGAGAGTTGGTTAGTGTTGTGGCATGTGTCGTAGTTGTGGTTTGGTGCATACTGGCTCATTTACCCTTATGCGATCGGCGAGACTAGCTGGCGTTAAATCGATTTGGACTTACCGGTCCGTTGTTGTAGTGGTAGTTATTGTTCTAATTGTTGCCCTTGTTTGCTTTCGTTGTTGTTTTTGTTGCCAGGGTTACTTTTTTTTTATGGTGAGAGGGAAAAGTGCGTTTACGCCCACCCAGAGCGGGTAGTGTGGGACTCGATGCCGATGTTGTTGGCATAATACCCACTAAAAACCTCTCACCCAAATGGCCTCAGGAAGAGGCGAGGAGCTGGAACCATTCTTTAATATTACTTCAACCCCTACTCGTTATAGTAAAGTTGCTTTGGTTACTGAAATTCTCAGCATTACACCTCAGGAACGGGACGGTGACAATTCATGTCCGTTCAATTCTAAGCGTACTCTATTGGCATCAAGGTACAGTGTAGCCGTCGTCGTCGTTGTTGTTGTCGTTGTTGCCTTGTTGTTGTTGTTGTTGGTGTTGTTGCTGTTTTTGTTGTTGTTGTTGTTGGTGTTGTTGTTGTCGTTGATGGTTTCGTTGCGATTGTTGCTGTTGTTGCGGTGGGCGTCATCGATTTTGCTATTTGTGATCATGACGACAAGACTCGGTTTTGTGATTTTTCTCAAAATGGCAATGATGATGACAATAATAATAATAATAATAATGATGACGACGTTGTTGCATTGTTGTTGGGGGGCTGTTCGGGTTGTTGTCGCTGCTGCTGTCGGTGGATCGGTCATTGTATGTCGGCTGGTCAAGAGCTTTCTTTCAACTTCCGAAACACGTAGTGTTCATCGACGACGGACGACGGCCAGGCACCTCAGGCGAACGTATGCCTGTCTGTCTGTCTACCTGCCTCGTTCAACCAGGCTTGGCCCGTACTGGCGGCCTGTTTCCGGCCTGTAGCTGGTGAAGCTTCGTGTTCGTGACGATATGACTATGTATACACGAGTGTCTGTGTTTTTCCTTGGGCGGCTAGCGATCGGCCATGCGGCGGCCCTGTACGTCCCTTGTTGCCGCCGAGCAGCGCGCAGTAGTTCTTATGCTGATAGATAGATAGATAGATAGATATGATGCATGTTATACGCCGGCGGTCGGTTGACAAGCGTATGTCTACCTGCCTGCAATGCATCTGTCTTCTATTCATCCGACTCGATTGATCGTTGACTACTACTATTTAGATCATAATCATATAGCGCGATTTTTGCTGTCGGCACAGAGACACAGCAGGAAATAGGGGACGTTGCTGTCCCTGCTGCTGTTGTTGCTGCTGCTGTGACAGAAATGGTCAAACCCAACTCTTTCAAAGAGGGCCCTCTTTGAATCGCACCGCTGTAAAAAAAAAGAAGGAGAAATAGAAAAGGATGGGGAAACAGAACAACAACAGCAACAACAACGGGAAGACAGCACCACCAACAACAACAAGCGAAAATCCGCGCTGCACACAGTGCATTCAGCCGAAAACTGCTTGCCTTTGACCGCAAGTCACCAATGAGCGGACAGGAATCATTCAATAAACGCAATAATCATCAACAATCGTCGGCGTCATAATCGTCACCGTCATAAATCATAATCATAATTTCATTTATGGCTAGGATGACGGCTCCGACGACAGCACAGCATTCGAACATTGCGTCCACGACGACGAAAGATGAAAAACACAAAGTAGAAAGTAGTGAAGAAACCGTGAGTAAAGAAACCGGCACCTGATGCGAGAGGCTAGGTCAAATCAGAGTCGGGTCGCAAAATGGTTGTTGTTGTTGTTTCTGTTGCTGTTGTAGTTCATGTTGTTGTTGTGGTTGCGGTTGTTGTTGTTCTTGTTGTTGTTGTTTCCGTCCCTGATTACGGTGGGGCATGAAGACGATGTTGACCATAGCGGAAACGGTTCTTGTGGTAATGTTTGGTGGTGTTCCTTGGAAGGCGGCTCCCGCCGGCTAGAAGCTAGAAATAGAAGAAAGTCTTGATAGAGGAAAAGGAGGAGTTCTGCTACTCGTAAGACTGGCTAGTAGTAGTAGTAGTAGTGGTGATAGTTTTGACTTTACTTTTACTATCTGTAGGAGCTTAATTATTCGTGTATCGTTTTTTTGTCGCCCAGATCGCCGGAATAGGGCGCTTGGGTCGACGTCCCCGCCGCAATGTTGTGTTTACATTGATGTCTTGTCGTTTTGTGCGCACCACGCAGATTATTTTTTGTTTGTTTGTTTGCGAGGTACCAGGAGAGTGAGGGGAGTTTTAAAGTCGATTTTCCATCGTCCATGGTCGCCAGGTTTAGCCGTTGTATGATCACAACCGCGCTGAATTGAATAGCCTTCGCTGCGTTTCACATTACCGCCGCCATTCATTTCAGTTCAGTTCACAATGCCTCCAGTCTTTCCAATACATCATGCAGCAGTGATGGTATTGGAAAGTACTTACATTACGACCCACCACGAGGTGGCGTTGGACCCACGACATCCGTTGGATATTCGCCAGCGGGAAGAGAGAGAGAGAGATCCTAGACTATACATATATGCGTTATGGCATGCCGTGCTGCGGTATGAATAACGGTTGCAGGAGCAAATCTCTTCTCATCCTCGTCATTACTCCCACCTGTTCCTTGAAAATGTGTCTATCTTTCAACCAAATCCACTTGTAGGAAGGAGTCTTTGCACATTCTTGCATCATCACCACCGTCACATCTATGGCCATATTGCGTGTTGTGGTGATGTGAATGCAAGGTGAGCTCATTTCCGGCTCAATACGAACATTGAGTTGAAATAATTGAGGAAAAGACAATTTGCCTATTCGAAGCTTCGAATTGAAGGTACCTGCCTGACTATGTTTCGACCATTACAGTGAGGTCGGATTAAACTTCGCTAGTTCTGCTGCCCACTTTACAACCCAGCTAACAGTGTAATCTATCACGATCTGGTTTGGTTGTATGAACATGCACGAGACAGGTTGTTTGCAGTTGCTCCTTATGGGTACTGCGTGGCGTTATTGTTTTTACTATAGTGTATAATTCATGTTTTACTGGGTTTAAGCCAGATGTGTTTGTGGTAAACTTATCTGCCTTATGTGTGTGCGTGTGTGTGTTGCGCTTCGAGGAAGATCCAGGCCAGAGAGACGGACTGTTTTGACGACATAACTTCAGTCCGTATACGTTTTATTGTTGGCGGATACAGACGAGATTCAGTCGACATGGAAAGCTTGGACTGTCGCCAGACGACGACTTTTCTCACCAGATTTTTTCTCCCAGATTAGTTGTTACTGCGTATGCAAATTGCACCACCAATGACTGAATGCCACCAGTCGCTGTTGCGTTGGGTTGAAGATTGCTCACGGCTGGATATTTTGGCTGGATTTTCTGTTCTACGAATGTTGCGGTTTGCGCGACGATACACGCCTCTGTGCTTTTTTGTTCTCACAGATGCTCCTAAGAGAGCGAGTTCGTGTTGCTGCTTGAGCAGTTCTCTTGTTGTTGAGTTGTTGTTGTTGCTGCTGCTGCTCTGCTGATGTTGTTGTTGTTGTTACTTGCTGCAGTTTTTGTCGTCATACTATTGTTGTTGTTGTTGTTGTTTTTAACTACACCTATTAATGACAGTGCGGGTAGTGCAACGTAGGATGTTCGTTGCTGGCGTGCTCTCCGTCTCTCATTAGAGGTTTTCCCTGTCCTCCACGTTGACTGCGTCGGCCTTCATAGAGCTTACGGCCGATTTCAGGATATCCTGCCCTGGAGTGCACGAACCAGTGTAGTCAGCTGCTGATTCTATATATATATATATATATATATATATGTATAACTTGTTCGTTATGTTGCCTAGCAATTGTAAACGTATGTTAAATATATATATATATATATATATATATATATATATATATATATATATATATATATATATATATATTCTTAAAGAAAGAGTGACAAAAATAAAATGAGTAAGTGAGTCGAAGGGGACCTGCAGAAAGCACCCACTGCGCAATATATACATATATATATATAGCTTGTGGTAGTCCTTTAAAGTCCTTCACCACCACACTATCACCTCATAAAGTCATTAAATCTAAGATGTTGTTGTTGTTGTTGTTGCGGTTATTTTTGTTCTTGTTGCTACCGCTATAATAATGATTGACTTACAGCAGCTGTTATCCGTCGTTCTTGTCGTTCCGCCGTCACCAAATGGCGGTTGCCAGTCCTTATTGCTGTAACTGTTTTATGATGACGATTGAATATAATCTCTCTATCTCTCTCGCTAGGCTGCCAACGGCCACCGCTTCCGATTCAGACACTCTTAGGAGTTTGTAAACTGCTCTTAATAAACGCGCTTGAAATCACTCAATGTTCGCAGTGTGATAGTCTTAGGCCGTGCGTGGGGAGACGGGCAGAAAACCACAGATCGACGAGAGTAGAATCGATACAGCAGATACGGGCCGCGTCAAACGTTCATTTCAACTGATGTTTGATTTTATCGACTAAAACAGAATATGCTGCTTTGTGATACGCATCTGGTACTTCACTTAGATGCACTTACTCTAGTGCTTCTGTAGGAAGAAATCAATTTTTTAACGCGGAAGCGAGGGACTCACGGATGGCATTAACGTTTACACACACATATATATATATATATATATATATATATATATATATTTCATAAACCCTTGTATATTTAAGAAGCTCTGCTAGTCATGCCGTTGAAGGTCAGTTATTCAGCTAAGTCGTTATATATTCTTTGTGTGAAGGCGGCAAGCGCAAACAATGAAAATTGCAATCTCAATCATCATTTTGCATAAATCGCAACAATAGTAGGAGCGTCATAGTAATGCGCGAACAAAGATTTGGCTCCGTGTTGTTTTCTACACGAGCGGAAGGCGTCTGTATCTTTTCGGTCGATCTTCAACTCTCTCTCTACGTATATTTTATGCAATAGGTAGGCAAAAGCTTTGGGTAGTGTATTAACAAGTGGGCAAAAATCACTTTGTAGAGAATTGGCAGGAGTTCTCTATAAACTGATGTTTGCCTACTTCAAAAGGCCGCTTTTAATTACTTCAAAGGGCTCACGCCGACTACAGCGCCGGGAAGCCGGGCCGATCTTCGAATGTAACAAAATCAAATATCATATGATAATGACGATGATAATAATAATAATAATAATAATAATAATGTGAGCACTGAAGATGCACCACGTTCTGGCTGTCCAAAAAACAGCTTTGGATGACAAAACTGCGCCTTTGAAGCCGACAAACGTGTGATCACCGACCGAGTGACTGCTGATTGAAGCTGCGCCAAAAAGCGGAGGCTGTAGACCTTAACCATTGTGCAGTGTATATCAAAGTTTGCATCATTATTTTTGTATGGAAAAAAAAAGTAAAGCAAAGTGGCTACCGCACGAGCTAACACAGGACGAGAAGAAAAAAGCTGACACGCGTGTCAGTTTCGGAGAGAAATTTAGAACTTTTAAGTCCAATTCAACCGGAATTTTTCGGGCCGATTCGTTACTGTTGACGACCGTTTTCTGGTATGCAACAAAAAAAAAACATTCTCTTACTCGACTACCTTTCTTCTCTCAGAAGAGCAATCACTAGACAAAAACTACGCAACATTCTTCTGCAGCTAGCTAAGGTAGCGTCTCGTAACAGCCCTACGGGATGGGGTGCAGATGAAGACAGCGCTGCTTCACCACGACAATACGCCCACCCCACACGTCCTTTGTCGCTAATGCCATTACGAAGGGTAAGGTACTAAATGGCCGAACATCCCCTACGTTGTCCAGGTCTAAACTTTGAAACTTTTCCGGACTTAACCCTCAGCCAACATTTAACGTTCACGGGTTCACTGCTTTCGCATTGCTTCGTAAGACGGACTCCATTAATATAAATGTGCAACGGTGGGGCTTGAACCCATGCTGTACCTATGTGTCTACTTCGGTTGCGAGGCGCACGCGAATGCACCCCGCACACCACTGGGCTGGACATGTTCTCCATCCAGAGCTGGCCACATGTGGCTGTGATCAGCTTGAAGACCTCAAAAAATATCTCTCTAGGAAGAGATATTAAAGCGACAATGATGTGATATCCGCCGTGCCGAGTATGCTGGGCTTAAAAATAGTGAATGTTTTGCTCTTGGTATACAAGCTAGTTGGTAGGGATCGTTGGATTAGGTGAGTTGAGTTCGGGGCTACTGTCACGAATAATAAAAGGTGCGCGCTTTTTGTTGTTCGGTAATTGCTTGTACTCCATGCTAGAAACTTTTTAATTTGCCGCGTACATATACAAACACGTTGATTTATATTTTCTTTATATATTTCACTAGCTACACCTGCAGTCTTTTTACACGCTCACACGCGTTGTCTCTGCTTGTCTGCATTTTGCCTTGGCTTTGTCCGTTCGCTGTCGCCGAATGGAGATGCTTCTTGGATGAAGCTAGAATGCCGTTTAGCCATTTTGGGACGACCGTGGTTGGGTGGAGGGGGTTGTGGGCAGGGAGACTGAAAGACACCAGCAGAACTTCAACAGTCGCCAGAGGGACGTTTTTGCGTTGAAGTCGATCGCCAAGCCGTTGGAAGACAACGACAACGATGGCGATGACAGCAACAACAACAACAACAACAGAACGGCAGAATCTGGCCAGCTGGTCTAGCTCTCTCTCAATGAAGGAACGGTGAGGCGTTTGTGATGAGGTGACATAGAGGGATCCTCCCTCTTCATCTCTCCTCGTGTCTATTTTCCACTGGACCTATTCATTGGGTTGAAGCGCCGATGGCCTTTCACGGTTAGCTGTCGGGTGCACATATATGTATGTATATGTATGCATGTATATGTTTATATGTATGCATGTATATGTATATATGTATGTATATATATATATATATATATATATATATATATATATATATATATATATATATATATATGTTTTTTTGTCAGTCTACGGGTCTGTGCTTGTGGTCGGCAAAAGCCGCAGATACGGCATAAACACATGCAGCGAAGTCGAAGCTTGTCGCCGATGAGCGCGAGGTGCTGCTTGAACTCAGGTCGGTTCGTCAGCAGCTGTTGCTGCTACCGGCGTTGCTGCCGTGGCATGTCTACTGTGTTCGGACTTTGTCAACGAGTCGTCGTCGCCCGAACTAACAGTGGACAAAGTCCACCACTAACCGCATCACTACCGCATCTTTGCCGTCGTCGTCGTCGTCGTCGTTGTCGTCGTGGACGGCGCTTAGTCGGTCCTCGAAGTCGGTCTTCCCGTTCGGCTCCCCGGTGTGTTGCGGTGACAGCCGCGACAGAAGATGGCGGCAACAACAACAACAACGACAACGACAACGACAACAACAACAACAACAACAACAACAACGACAACGACAACAGCTACTACTACTACTACTACTACTACTACTGGGCCGAAGTGTTGAGGAGGAGGACGACGGTGATGACCACGACGGTGAATAACACCGACCACGACGACGTCCACGACTGTTTCGAAGTCTTTTGAGTGAGACGAACGCGGGACCACGACGACAACGACGAGCGTTTCGTATTTGCTTGGTTGTTGTCTGTCGGTCTGTCTGCTTGCCTGGATGGCTATCTCTCTGTCTGTGTGACTCTGCTGACGGCCGAGCTATACACAGCTGCTGCTGCTGCTGCTAGCAAGAGGCGGGCGAGGTGGACAACGTTGGTGCCTTGGGCGCTGACGACCCAGACAGCGGCGCTGTGGTGGGTGAAGAACCACCACGACAATCCCGGCGGGTCACGCTGATCTCGATGTCAACAACGATGAGGACAGGTACAACAACAACAACCACAACAGAACAACAACAACAACCACAACAGAACAACAACAACAACCACAACAGAACAACAACTACCACAACACAACAACAGAACAACAACCACAACAACAGAACAACTACTACAGCAGAGCAACAACAACAGGAGGTACTGCAACAACAACAGGAGGTACTGCAACAACAACAACAAAAGGTACTGCAACAACAACAGAACAACAAGAACCGGCACGCTGACTTCCAAGCAAACTACTGCAGACACGTCGACACTAGTACTACAAGTAGTAGTACTAGTAAAAACGTTAGCGGTAGTGACGGCAACAACAGCCACAGAACTGCAGCAGTTCGAGCAACAACAACAACAACGACAGCTGCAGCAATAACAACAACAACAACAATAACTGGTCGCAATTTGGCTGCAGCAACAGCAGCAGCAATAACAACAACAACAACAACAACAATAACTGGCCGCAATTTGGCTGCACCAACAGCAGCAACAGCTGTAGCACCCCAGTACCCTGACGCCACGCATCTGCTACCACCCATCGTCGAGCCCGGTGGCGTAGTGGCTTAAGTCTGCGTCTTGCAACCGGAGGAGACATATAGCAGGTGCGCGGGTTCGAGCCCCACCGTTGCACATTTATATTTATGGGGGTCCGTCTATGAAGCAATGTGAAAAACAGTTCCGTGGACGTTAAATCTTGGCTGAGGGTCAGCCCGAAAACTTTACTTGCTACCACCCATCATCACCCATCGCTGGCCGTGTGACATTCGCTCTGGCTGCGCTTGAATGCCCAAACAAAAATACGGACCACAGAGTAACGGGCATGATCATATGTGCGGCTTGCTATGGTCATCTACGGCAGCTCATATATATATATATATATATATATATATATATATATATGTAGACATTTAAGGTTTTTCTGAACGTAGTAGAAACGGTGAATATCATTCGTCCGTCTCCAAGCAAGTCCAAGCACAAACCACAGAAAGAAGACAATAAATAGCGCTACCATAGCCACTATACGTGCATGCGTCGGTGTGTGTGCGTTTGTGCAGGCTATGCGCGAAACACAATGCTAATTGTGCCGCGCCAGAACGGATACTCACTCATCTTCCGGACTAGACAGCGCCGATAGTAATTCGATGCAATTCGGGCAGTGCTGCCATGACGACGGTCGAACGGGAAAATCAGTTCCTAGGTTCCCCACCTAGGAACTGATTTGACCCGAAGAGTGTTGACACGGTGGATGTAAACGTACCACAGTGTGACGTCGTACGCTAGCGGAAGCGCCCAGTTGTATTAATGGACATATTGCGTCGCCAGCTTAGCAGGTAGTAGTAATAGTA
Organism: Dermanyssus gallinae; assembly: GCA_003439945.1. Taxonomy (NCBI): domain Eukaryota; kingdom Metazoa; phylum Arthropoda; class Arachnida; order Mesostigmata; family Dermanyssidae; genus Dermanyssus; species Dermanyssus gallinae. The sequence continues at coordinate 143,137 of QVRM01000550.1, forward strand.
ATAGTGTTAGCTAGAAGTAATAGTAGTAGTAGTAATATCCTTTTATGGGCTAGCCCGCTCTAGGCTATTAAACACACTAAACATGGTGCTTACTCTGTTAGTGCTTCGTTGACTACTTTGGTGTATGTCTGCCTATAAGTATGTTGCTGCTGACGGCACGAAGTAAAGTGGAGAAGCTCAAGCTCTCGGGTGGCCGATTCGAGCGCTAGGAGTCGCTGGCTTTATGCTGACGTAACACTTGCTCCTTCAAAGCGATATTTGCAGTCAAACATTCGCAGATTTGGGTCAAAAAGGTTACAATAAATAATTACAAATTATAAAACTGCGTGTGCTATTAGCTGGCGGCTTTCTGTGCTGGTTGTGTGCTGTCATGTTGTCGATGTGTTTTTGCTTAGTTCTACTGCGTCTGCAACAATGCGATGTGATGGGTGATTGATTTGGCCATCAACTCGCATATAAAGGCTGGATTGCTATTAGCTAGCATTTGCCAGATTTAGGCAGCTCGCTTAAATATTTATAATTTGTTGTTATTCAGATTCCTGCAGACTTGTTTCTCTTAAAGTTCTAAGAACGTATATGCTTCTAGTTGCTTCTAGAAAACTTCTGCGAAGGTTCTATCTTTAACTGTCTAACCTTTGACTAACCCGAGTTTGTTTTTTTGATTGTATAAAGATGAGCTTGATTTGACACGTGTGGTGCTTAATGTACAGGCATGTACCTCATGCACAACTACCGAATGGCGAAGACAAGTCTAGACAAGTTAAAACGGCCAGGTGTCCAGCCATGATGGATGCCGCCCTATAATGGGGATGCCGCCTTATAGTGGGGATGCCGTCTTATATCATCACGTGCCATATTGTGTCAGCAGCATTGAATATTCTCTGCATGGATCTGAGTTAGCCGCCCAACTGGGCGCCGAACAGAAACAGTGGCGCACCAGCAGCAGCATAATTTCGAAACCACCACATTTTGTCTTCTTGTACGAACACCCCCGCCCGCCCCCTGGATGACCGCGGCTCAACAGAGACGCGCAGGGTTTGACCTCATGACTTTGACTCCAACGACATATTGTTCGCTCCTACGCTCGTTCGTATCGTGGCCTTTTGAGCCAGTGAGCACAAAAGTAAGAATGGGCATTACGAAAACAAATCGGGCACGCCGCCGATCTATCATAGGTAGATCGGCGTCCATCAAAAAGTACTTAGCTGGATGGTTAGTTGACGCCATTCACGCCAGGCGTCACTATGTGCGAATTTTACGCGAAGCTTCATGTGGGGCTTTTTGGGGCGACACTTCTCGTAGGGGCCACACACAGTCGCGCCCCAGGGCAGAGCGGTGGTACATCGTCGTTAATGTTTCTCCTGATTCTCATTGGCAGTTGTAATTTCTCTTTGTTTTCTGTTTATTGCTTTCGTGTTTCAGTTCTGTTTATTGCTTCGTTGTAGGCGCGTTCCTTTATTACTTAGTTTCGAAAAAATGATGAAGATCTTGTTTGTATCCGGCGAGCCCGTCTCATCCGATTCAAGTTCGTATACCAGTCTGTGAGACACGACCACAGGTTTTTTTTTTTGAAGAATAGTTTTCGTGCCAGTTCTTCAATAGTGTTGGTCTTAGTTGCGTACATAGTTGCAGCCTGATAAGGTTTTCTACCTAAATTATATATATATTTTTTGTTTATTCACCATAATATTGGTAGCAGTATACATCTAATGTTATGCGAAGTCTACACTGATCCTATATAGTGTGCACGATATTGTAGTGACGTTGTGTCTATTTCGGTGCACACAAGTATATGGTATCTATCAATCTCACAAATTCCACAAAATCTACACACACAACCATCGACCTCAAAACACTGTCCACTCAAACACATGTAGTGATGGTATCCGTGCCATGTCACTCGACAAATTAGTGCTCGGTTCTTCTGGGCTCCTCTCTTCCATTTGTCCGAGCAAAACGCTGGTCCGTCCGTGTGGTTATTGGTCGCAAATACCTAAATTAAAAACACCGTACTGGGCCAGAGGGGGAACACGAACCAACCATATAATGAATATTGCAGTATTCGCAGAGATTCGCAATCAGCTCCGGCGGATCCTGTGCACAAATCCACAGCCCAAATCATTCACTGTTTTGATTCCTTGCTTCTGGTCACTCTGCTGAGAGAACACGTTGTTGACACTGTCCGTTCTGGCTACCACAACCTACCTCAATTTTGATGTATTTGGGCCATTTCTAGCGGTTGTGGGATGGCTCGTATGGTCAAATATTTAGTCAATTTGTTAGATTTTAAGGTACGATTAAACAATGGACCACCGTAAACGTTAAAATAACTTGTTTGTTTATAGTACCAATTATTTTTCCTATATATATATATATATATATATATATATAAACGATACCGTTGAAACTGAGAGCCGGTTCTTCTAAAATGCGTAGTCTAGTACCTGCTGTACGAAGCTTTGATTGTTTTCTCGCGTCTCGGTCATTTAATATAATGGTCTGTGAACTGTCGAAAACCCATAACTTAAATCGTTTGCTGTCATTGCTCTTTTATTGCCATTGGGAGGAATAACTTTGAAACGTTTTGACGTTGAAGTGACGCTTGTTGAATTTGTCTAACGTATATTGGTGCTACGAAACTAAGTGCTTAGAATCGTGCATGTCGAATCATAATAATGAAATGTTGCGTCATAATCCTTGATTCGGTTGCTGTTTATAATTGCGGCGTATTCGCTGAATCGCGACGAACTAGCTGATAATACGTGTTGAGAGATTTACACACTAGCGGCTGAGCGTCGCCAGCCGTTTATTAGGAACAATTCGTCATGGGTTGTCTTCTCATTAAGCTGAATTTGTCTCACACACGCGAGTGGTGCGGGAAAAGACGAGAGTAGACAATGATGACGCTGGCGCACACAATCCGCGCCAATTACAGCAGCAGCGACACTGTAGCTGACAATCAAGCAAGACGTCCATCGACGTAGAGACGATGGAAACCCTTATATATATATATATATATATATATATATAAGGGTTTCCATCGTCTCTACGCTCTATATATATATATATATATATATATAGAGAGAGAGAGAGAGAGAGAGAGAGAGAAGTTTGGAATGAACACTTACCAAGGAAAGCTAAATTTGCTCGTCGGAAGTCGGAAATACAATGGGTATAAATAACATAAGACCTGGTTGGTTGACGAGTCTTTTCTAAAGACATAATGCTGAGTTAAATCTGTCCGGCGTTTAGAACGATGGTCACCCGGTGCCGTTTTTGCTGGTCGCCATTTTATGTGCATAGAAATAAAAAGCACATTTTATTTCTATGCACGTAACGTTATAATAAGCACCGCTCATGTTAGGACTCACCGAGTTGAAAACTTGCGGAACTGTTAAGAAACTTTTAGAACATACACCATAATCCGTGCATTGCTAAAAAAAAACATAATACATTGAGGGCTGGTAAGCACCAAATAACATACTGATCTGGCATTCAATGCGGACGAAGCCCTGCAGTATTGCTAAGATTGAGGCCGGAGTAGTAGTAGTAACGTGATGTACAAAATAGTTGTTTTGAGTTCCAACCGCGTTGTAAGGTGCTTTGTCAAATAGTTGGTTTAAGTTTCAAACTGGTTTTGAAGTGCTTTGTAAAATAGTTTGTTCAAGGCTGCAGCCACCAGCATGTTGTTTCACTGAGCGTACAGGCCACAGTACGCTTAGAGAGGCAACAATGTGCGGAATGAAGGGAAGCTAAAGCTGTATTTTTCCAATCGTCCCCAGCCAATAACATAATACATATGTGTCTCTCTCGCGCGCGGTTTCTCTCTCTCCTTCTATTTATCTATCTGTCTATTTGTGTTTCGTCTAAGTCGGCTTTTATGAACTGACCAATTAACCGCGGTACGATATGGTTGTTGCTCAGTCTTCTTTTTGGTAACTAGAGTAGTCAGTCACCTCCCGCATCTATTGCGAGATGCGCTCCGAGAAGGCGGCAGAGACACAACGTATTGTCTGGCCGTGCGTGACGACGCGATACGCGAGTGCGTTTCGGTCTGTCACGAGAGTCGCTGTGCGATCCGTAGTGAAGGCGCCATTCTTTTTTTGCGGCTGACCCTGTCCGAATGATTGTGCTCGAGAAGCAGTTGAGCCCCTGGCGCAGTACTGTTGCGGTCGTTGCTGCATCTTGTCGTTTCTCGTGAGCGTGATGTGTTCCTCCCTTCTACTTTAGCACGATGCAGCTGAAAGCGATGAGCCCAGCTGGTCAGATGGGCACGCATGCCAGGGCGTCTGTGGCCGGGGCGCGTACGTGCGATAAAATGAGCGACAAAAAGCTGTATTTGGTTACTTTTGTCTTCAGAAGAAGGAAAACAAGGATTGCCTTTCCTAATGCGCTCGAGGACTACGAGGGAAGAAAGACTACGAAGGCCCGAGAAAGCGAACACCAATCTAACGGGGAAGTTGTTAGTAATATTTTTAGGGTTTGTATATATATATATATATATATATAATATATATTTATATTATATTTATATACTTATTATATTTACTTCTGCTGCCGGTTATAGTAATCGTTTTTAGGTTATTTTCTCATTCCGTGAAGCCATTGATGGGTAGCGGCGTTCCTTTTTATGTATGAAAAACAGACCGGTCTACTGTGGAAAAACCGGGACGCCAGCTTTCCCATGTATATGTCGGAATGGTCCTGCACTGGTCATCTACTCGTACATGAGGTGTTCTAGGTCCCCATGGAGTGGTGACGTTAATAAATGTTCATCTTTCACTCATTGTGATAGGCCTCAGCATTTCACTTATTGGTGATTATAATAATTATTATTCTCGTATGAGTGGCGTAATATATATATATATATATATATATATATATATATATATATATATTATACGTGTTTGTGTGATCCTTACAAGTGTTTTTTTTTCATGATCATGTTTGTATTCCGCGCGTTTCGTCTGTGAAAGCGTCTAAAGTGCTAACGAGTCGCCTCTGTCACGCAAAAACACCGCCACTTGAGTGGTGGATGGGTCGTTCGTGAAGCAAAAAGAAGCAAAGCTTAGTCGGCGTCTGTTCTTAATGCACGCTGGCGAAATGGCATCGAGACATTGGTGCCGAATGAAACTAACCACCGAGTGAAAGCGTAAATGTGCAGTCGCTCAGAACGTACGGGGCCATAACCATAACTCGTGTAAGAATTGCGCACACGAATTTATATATATATATATATATATATATATATATAGTGTATATTCGTCAAAGTCGGCGCGCTTTACGATTTAGCTCCTTATCGTATCTAGAATCCGCTCGTCCGGTTATTGGGTAACAAACGAAAACTCATGTTCAGCAGAACACGGAAACGTGTTAACCGTGGCAAAAGGCGATGCGACATCTTTGGAATATGAGCGCAATTCAGCTATATCCGTGCCCTTTGCACCGGATAGACCTACGCCAAGATTGCAAATTTGCTTGGTGTCAGTCTTCGGACATTTCAGCAGATCGCAGCCGATTACAGGGTTGCAGGAAAAGCAGAACCAGGTTCTTACGCAGTAACGAGGAAGATTCACGACCGAGCGTGCACAGCAAGGACTCGTCACAGTCCAACTACGAACAAAGAAAATCCTCGCCGCAGTCCAGCTTCGAATTTATGAGAATTCTTCGATCTCAATTCGAATTCTTGCGCATGATTCTAACGGGGCCGCATGGATGTACAGGCTTATTCACGAGGGCCTCTGGTTAAATTCATATGTCATACAAGTTGGAAAAGTACTCTTCATCTATTCTTTCTTCGCACGAAGCTGTTGATTGTCTTTGTTTCTTCCCTGACGAGAATTATATTCACCGTGAATGCAAAAATCAAAGGCAGGAAAGATCGCTTGCTTGCCCACAGATCCAGGTGATATCCCGTTTGTGGTAAAAAGCAAATTCTCGGATTTTTATTAGACGTTTCACGCTCTTAGTGTGGTGTCCAGTGAAGGAGACGCCATCGCCTCGTGCTTCCTTTAAAAATACGAACCATTACAAAAGAAGTTTATTTGCCTTCTTTACAAACTGTCGCGAAAATGTAGGTACATTGAGTGTCTAAGGGACTGCCGCACGGGTTTCACCTGAGCATTTGAGCCAGTTTTGAGGGGCAAGGACGCATGACCACTGAACAGCTCGATTTGAATCTTGGACCTTTGGACTACGATGTTTGTATCGAACGTGATTGAGCTCGAGTGTAACAAGTCTCGACGTGCTAACGTGTTGACTCGCTCACTGCCGCCATTAAGAAATCATTCAGCACTTTAGATAGATACACTTTGACATGAGCTTATATGCGTTTTAGACTCCCCATTGAATAAAACTGATCGGCGTAAGTTAGTCAGGCGTTATATCGAACGAAATGTTCGTCGGGAGTTCCCCTGTCGACTTGAAAAAGTTTCCCCTAAACGCATGTTTTCATTTAGTTACGGGTTCAAAAGGAGCAATAAAGTACACGCCAATTCAGACGATATATGATGTTGGACAAAATGTAACTGGAATTGCGCATGTGTTTTTAATACCCGCCACGCCTCTGCTATGTTTACAAGACAAATATCTATGTGAACGCAAAATACCGTAGAATAGTCGAGGACTTCGTAGAGAGGCGTTCTCTTGTTTCTGCTACATTAATTCTGTTGAAATGGACAGCGAAAAATTCCAGCTACGGGCGGTAATTTTGTTCAACTTCAAAATTGTTTACTGCTACGGAACTGTCTAAAAATATTTAGAGCGTATTCAGCAAGACAGCATTTCAAGGACTTTGTGCTACAAAAGTTCCAAGTGGAATTAAATCCTTCTGGATTAACCTCGTTCTGGCAGACCTATTACGGTTGAGGAAGACTGCTTGTGCGGAACTATGCAACAGAATCCCGATGGCTACGCGTGAACAAACCATGGACTTCAAAGCGCGTCACGCAACCATTGTCACTCGTTTTGCGCTCTGGGTTTCGTGTCAAAGTTAAACCAGTGGGTACGTCATGATTTGCAACCTAGCAAAATACTCTTCTTGGCTTGCCAGAAACACAAAGTGTATGTTTTTGGATCGAAATGCAATTTTTTTTACAACAATGTGGACGGTGATGGGTGCGCCTCAGGCCAGCCCATCCGGAAGACGAGAAAGAAACTAATTAATTCGCCGAAGATTTAAAAAAATCTCTCCGGTTGAGACATGAATGTTATGTTTAGCCTGGAGAGAGGTTTTTTGCCGCGGTCGGTCTACTACCTGGTGGCACCACTCTCTGGAGTGAAATGGTGAATTTAGGTTTCGTCAGCTGTTACGACTTAGCTTAAATAATCCTGCGGGTTTGTGTCGCTAATGTTCCAAATTACCCTCTGAAATTAACACACGTGTCAGCATTGTTGGCTTGATTAGCTTAGCTTGTGCAATAGTCACTCTGCTTTAGTGCATGAGTGCTGATGTAATATTTGATGTGCTACATACACCATCGCTAATGCCCATCTGTTGCACTCTTTCGCGCAGTTTTAATCGGCGGTTGATCATCACGAGTCCTGGTACAGGTGTCTCATCCAAAGCTGTTTTTAGGCGTCCACAATGTGGTTCATTCTCAGTGTCCATATTAGCTCTTCTAAATTAGGTGAACTATTTGGTAATGCCACTGTACGGCAGTGAATTCGTTTTGCTTCGATTATAGTTATGTTCATCGCCACTGGAGGGTCCGACATGCAACGTTCGCGCGGCTGCTACAAACGCATGTCAAAACCAATCCATATGATATTTTATTTTGTTATTTTCGAAGAACGTCTCTCTCTGGCGCTTGAGCCGATAAAAACAATAAAAAAAGGCTGATAAAAATCGTACACAGGTGATGCTACGAACCGTTTGATCCACCCAGCCTATGGATAAATACATAAGTATCCATATGCTAGTATATGATTTGTGTATGTGTGTACATATATGTATATGGCGGCGTGGTCTAGAGTCCAGTGCGCTAGTCATGACTTTCATTTGCCGGGGTTTTACTGGTTGTATACCAGTTCTTGATCGAATTTTCTTCGATCGATGCTTATTATTATTATTATTTTAATTATATACTGTCTAAGCTGATTACCAAATAGTACTAATGACATATCGATAACTGGAATGACAAGTAAAACAATGTATGAAACACGGATGTTCTGTAAGGAACGTGTGTTTGAAACTAATAAAACTGAACTGAACTTATTGAGCGTATGTGATAAACTACACCGCTGAGGGTCAGCAACCATGGTGCCACAAGGACGGTTCAGGAAATGCTAGATATCTCAACATGTCTGCTTAAGCTGACGCTCTAGGCGGCCCTTATATAAATGTGGGTGACATGTTTACAGGTGTTTATGTACATATGTGTATGCTAAAAGGTAATAATACGTGAACAAAATAGGAAAACACGTAGGTTTCTAGCAGCTACCATTATTCCATGTCAGTAGCCACGGAAACACTGGGTTTATTAGAGGTCGAACGGCAAGGTTTATTTGAGATCAATAATTGGCAGACAATCAGAATGAACGCCACGACAATTGATGGGAGACCTCCGCGAAGAAGAATATTTGAGACAGCTATTGTCGATTGCAGTGTGTAAAGGAAGGATGAGAATATAAGATACTTTTGGAAAAAACAGACAAAAATATATATGCAGGAAAACAGATCGACAGATAAACAAGTACGCGAACACGTTCACCGATGTTGCTATACATTTTTTACTGTCTGATTTGCAAATGTCTTCTCTGTGTGTATTATTGTTGATACGGGTGTTTGCTATACACGGATTCTGTGCAGCTGCACTGGTGGCCGGTTGCGTATCTGTGAATTTTGTTTCCAACCCGTTTCGTGCCTCGAATACAATTTCCAACATTTAATTCTCATTCCGTTCCGTGTGCCGTTTTATCCTAATTTCATGTTTATAAACATCTTTTGTGCCAGAGATGTACATGTTTTTCTTTTCTATATATATATATTTATATATATATATATATATATATATATATATATATATATATATATATATATATATATATATATATATATGGGCGGGTCGGTCCTTTCTACGTTTTTTGTATGCTATGCACTATTTTGTATTTACTGCCTATTTGAGTACGTCATATTTCTCTCAAGCTACATTTCTACATTTATATGTATACGTTTGCAATTATTTAGATACCCCGTTTTATCGCAATTTATTTTCTGATCTCCAATTGGAAACCGATCTTGAAAACGCTAAGAAATCGCTGGATATACAAAATGTATTTTGTGATTTCAGTAGCGTTGTATGATAAGCGGATTTCTTGATAATAATCTAGATACGACAATTCTCCTCGAAGACCAAGACATAAATATTTTGAAAGTCTTATTCCGGTCAAACCTTGCAAATAAGTGTTTGGTATAAATAAAAAATAGAGATAAAACATCTATTTCATAGTGGAAATAGTTCATGCAAATAAAGTCAGCAACGGCGACTTCGTTCAGAGGGTGCTGCAGTCTATGTCAATGGCTAAGATGCATTTAATGCATGTACATTTAGAGACAATGTTCGAAGTCGTGTGCATTTATATAAAGTTACACTAAATGTCTTCTCTTTACTTCACTTGCATCTAAAAAAGGCCACTTCGCCCATAATAATATTTGCCTCACAAATGTGAAATTCGGTAAAGCCGTAAATACTAGTAGTAATAGCAATCGTGAGTACTTCTCACGACTTGACGTTAGTACTTCTAGTACATATAAGAAACAATGATACTTAGGTGATACTTTCAACACAAATAATAGAATAGGGCGAATCTACCGTATTTTGATTTGTAATGATTACAGTTGATGGCAATTGGGAGCATGAAACGTAACCCGCTTGTGCTCCCCAAAAATTCAAATTATAACCTTACTAAAATTATCTTATCACGTATTCTGTAGATGCGATATAGCCATTTTCTACCGATAAATACCCACCCCGCCAAATGCAAGTTTCTCATGTAATTAGCGTTACTTTGCAGACCGTCTCATATTTGAATAATAGTCACGAAGATGGTTACAGCACTCGCGCTGAGAGGTTTTAACCCGGTGTAAAAATATTTTTTTTTTTCTTAATTGGAAACCATGCGGAAATTAAAGAGTTTGCAGTCTTATTATATTTTAGTGAATTCATTGCCTTCCCAGTGCAACGGAACGCCGCTGCCATTAAACCACTTACTCATACGGTAGTTACAGCCGTGCTGAGCTCAACGAGTCTGGCCAATTGGGCTAAACTATTTTTGTTTAGTAATCTTGCTAATTAACGCATGGAATCCAGCATCCTTTAGTGGACAGCTACCACCCAGCATGCGCTAGCTAGTGAACGTGAAACCTTAGTTCAGCCACTAAGATTTCAATAACAGTCGGCAAGTATGCGTAGATAAAGCACTATGTCTGATATATAAGGTTGCCAACAACAACAACAACACTAATACGATATACATACATAACTATGGTGATATATAATCGATGCGTTTATCATAGCTTGCCGATGAAAAGGCTCAAGTACAACATCATTAACTAGAGAAATTATCACCACTACCGCTACCAGGAGTTGCACAGAGGAGATCCTTAACTGCAGCCTAGTAAACGAACAATAAATAGTTCTGTTTTAGTCTCCTAGCAGCCTAATAGTAAACGAACAATAAATAGTTCTCTATAGTACATAAACGACGATGACAACGACATACTTACGGTACGGTAGGTGTTTGTGTGTTGTCTCTGTTGGTGTCTTAATGCTGCCGTCGTTCGTTGTATTGCATTGCATTGCATTGTTGCAGGTCGCCCATGCTACTGGAAAGTGGGAGGTGTTCATCGAGGAGCAGTGGTGGTGGTGGTGGTGGACTCATCCCCGTGGGGGGCGACGGAGGCGTCGGGGACGGGGGTACTCGCGGTGGTGGTGGGGTTGTCGTCGTCGCCGCCGCCGCCGCTGCTGCTGCGATGTCTTCGACGGTGTCGTCATCGTCTTCGTCGACGTCGCCTCTGCCCTCGGTCACCATCAATGGCAACTATCTGCACGCCAACGGCGCTCCAGCGTCGGCGCTCGCCAAACCCAACGTCAGTATCTCACCGCTGTGTGTACTTTTTGTCACACGGATTTGGTCACGCTGTGACTTTCTGCTGTCCTCTGCTCACCCCAAACCTGCTTTCGTTGAGGCGCCATTCAATTATTCATTGTCAGTCAACTTCAGTTGCATACCGTTCTGTCTGCCTGTCTGTCTGCCCACGCTACTGGTGTCTGTTTCGTTCTTATTGTCTATTTGGTTCTTTCGTTTGTGTCCATTCTCCGTCTCCATGTCTTGTTCTGGTCCAAAAACGTAAGCTTATGCCATTGTTGTTGTTACTGATGATGGACAGTTTTCTTCTGTTGTCAATTGCGTATGCGTCGATCTGTGCCGATCGATTATTTTGTCAGTATTGTATACTCGCCATATCGTCGTAATATGGCTGAGCAAGTTTAATTTGCTTAATCCATCACATAAAAGTAATGAGCCATAGACACCATCACATAAAACCAGCAGACCTGAGCAGATCTAGTTTGTTCTGCATTTATCACTTAGCTAATTGATTTATCGTTTTACTATCTATAGTACTACAAATTGTATAGTAATGTAATTAAGTTATTCTTGCTTGCTCTCATAATAAAATGCCGAGTATTGGGTAGAATGTTCGACTGCAGAACAACCATTAATTATTTAACGAATGCAAACATATCCTTACTGTTTCAGATACTATTAATAAGCATAGTGTTTTAATTCAATAAACTTGCTGCCAATAAAATGCCCAATATCGGGGGCCAATGACATGATCTTTGTTTGGTTATCTGACCTGGAGACAGCGAAAAAACTCACCCTAGAGATAACTTTAAATGACATCCTAGTGACCACTCGTTACCCAGCCTTGAAAACGCTTGTCGACGTTTTTCACGGACAAGGAGTCACTGAAGGAACTCTTTACAGCAGGAGTAACTTAAATCTGAAAATTATATAAAAACAAATGCTATTGAATACGGTTATTTTAGCCTTCGGCAACCGACTCGTTATAACCGCGCCACCCAGCACAGTCGGGAAGTGTTCCAGACCCACGACGGTCAGCGATCCGGTGGACTGTTTGGTACTAAATAACCGTCTCACGCAAATATAATACAGCGTTCTTCTACCGCAGGCGATACCACGTCGTCGTTCCACTGGTCGGACCAAAGTTCGGCAAGGCATTCGCCTTAAGGCACTACGTAGGGTTCACTCCGAAGCCAAAGGCTACGAAGGCGTCGATTCTCAGGCGTTGCAACGTCTAGTCGACTTACTACCCGTAGTGAACATTTCCCTGAATAATGGCTGATCACACTAAAAATTCTTAGTCAGAAGGGCCTTTTTTCTGTTTTTTTCTGGGGGGGTTCGGGGATGCAGAATGCACATGCGTCACTAGCAGCCTGCGTGACTAGTGGGGAGGCTCACAAACCTACTAAATCCTGGATCCTTTTCCACCCTCCCAGGCTCGGTAATACTTGGCATTTCTTTGAAGTCATGGAAGAGACGTCCCTGCCATTTCTCCTTAATTCAGCTATGTCTTCGTCTATCTTTCTGCAAATTTACATGCATCCAGATAGGGGGCTTATGCCAAATATACACCGTCCTGAAGGGGTGCGTCAAAAGCTTGAGTTCCTGGCTGCACTTCCCCTCCCACTTGCCTCGGCTCCTCGTCTCGACCAAGAAACTCGCAGTATAGGACAGTGTGTTCCACGACGTCCGCCTCCCTAGATTCGCGTAGCACACATATATCTATAGTGGCCTTCCTTGTCTTAACCATGTAGCTCTGGAAGTGACCGTGACCGGTCAGAATCTAAGCCGTATTGTAGGTTAACTCCTTATGTCGACAGTCATACCGGGGCTTAAGGTCCCATATCAGATTTTTGGTCCAGCTCCCTTGGTGTCCAGCTCCCTCCCCACCCCGGGTGTAACCTACACCCTTTCCTTCAGCCAGACCGCGATTGCGGCACTCCTGGCTAAGGTTCAGATTTTCCTCCAGAAATATCTTGCTTCTTTCTCCCGTTAGTAGGTCTCATGGCAGCGTCTTAGCCAGGACCAAGAGGGCTTCTGAAGAAGTCAGAAGGACCTACCAACGCCGCAAGTGACATAGTGATATGCTTCTGACCCTAAGGCAGCTAGCTGTACACGCGGAGCTTGAAACGAATGATAATAATAATAATTTGGATCCAAGCAGAGCCGCCTGAATAATATATACGGCAACACGTTTACAAGAATAGGACTGGCTAGTCCCGCAGTCGCTAAACTCACGTCGACTGGACAAGAGCGCCCCTACAGATTGCCTGGCCATTGTACTAACTTGTGCCGGTGGTCCTTCGTTTAACCTACACTAAGAACGAGGCCCTTCACTGGCGGGAATTATTAAAAATGGAACGGAAGCCTACCGCGATCGATCGCATGTTCAACAACCCTGCGGATACTAGCTATGAAGGTCGGGTGTCAAATCAACAAGACTTCGATCTCAACGGCAATTAGTCCACTTCAGCTTGGCTACGTCATCTACGGTGGAGCAGAGTTGGCTATACATGTGATTCGATTAGATACGCGTCTCCAGCCCACGCTTCTGGTCAAATAGGACGTTACGAACGCCGAATGTTAAGAGATACTTCCTGCTAAGATCAGTTGGAACGCATTGCCCAGCACTGACGCGCCAAGTCCTCCTGACATATAGTAATTTTCATACTTTGTCTTACTTGACGATACTATTATGTCAAAGAATGGGATAAAACAACGTGATTCCCTGGGCCCGTCTCCGCGATTGCGTTCTCGTCATCGCAGCGAATAGGGTGAGAGCCTTTTTCAAGGAACCATGTTAGCAAACCTCCTTGAGCAGGCCAGCTCTTTCAGTGACAAACCCATGCTCAAAGCGGTCTTTGCCAAAAAAAAGTGCAGGCAGGGGCAGGTTACAGGCCCTACTCTCTGCTCAACTCGGTGCGTTGCTAGTCAGAACAGAGAGGATAGCGTCTTGATTACGCGTCGGAGCAGACCTGCTGTTCTGTCACGCCAGTTGATGCGGAGACAGAGCTACCGCGCAAGCTCTGGCCATCTCGCACACTACATGCCGCCCTAAGTGACACTTTTAGTCGAGCCCAGAGATCTGCCGGTTACCCCTTGAACCAGTCGGGCTGTGTTTGAAAATGGACAGGCGTATGCTCGGATGGGAAGCCACCGTTGCTGACCTTCAGCCCCTTTTATGATAAGTACAAGTGCGGCTCGTGCGAACTATTATACATCGCAAACTTAGCTAAGGCCTTTGTGCATGGCTACCATCACTTAGTGTGTTCGATCCAAGGATTCCACCAGGTTGGCGAGGAATGCCAGGAGGTTGTCGGTTCTGCTCGCAGACGTGGGCTAAATATCACGCCGCGGGCTGCCAGATGCATCGACATTCTCTGCGCTTTTTCTCCCGGTGGGACGGCTGAAGTGTTCAAATTGTTTATAATTACAGTATTATATTTATAATTATTTGCCATCCTGTAATGCATGCTTATTGCGAAAATACATTCATCATCATAAATGATTTATGCTACCGTTGCAATCATTGTCAAGAAATATAAATACGCTCACAAGTACTGCCTAATGCACTCTCCGGACATTCTATGCATTTCTGAAACTTGGGCGTCTGCAGAAAATATATCATCGGCAGAGCTGTCACTGGGAGGCCGTTACTCCGTATTTCGTAAGGATCGTATGGGCCGCTGTGGAGCCGGAGTATGTGTACTTTGCAAGCCTGAGCTGGGATGCTGCGACATCGATATCGGCGATACTTGTGCTGAGGTTGTCGCCATCGACGTGCTACGTGGGACCGATGAATGCCATCGGGTAATATGTGCCTATTTTTCTCCAACCGGTTCCTCTGCCGAGCTAGCGCAACGAATGCGCATATTATGTGACGCCTTGGATGGTTTAGTTCAAGTAAGCTGGCCCGTCATTTTGACCGGTGACTACAATCAGTCTGGAATAGACTTTTCTGCGGAAACTAAGGAAAACATCTTCAGCTCTTTCTGTTGTTCTGCTGGACTTGTGCAGCTTGTTACGGTCCCCACCCGGGGACAGAACATACTGGATTTGCTATTGACAGATAATGGAGAATTAATTACTGATATTACTGTCGGTGAATCTCCAGTAAAGTCCGATCATCTGGCTGCAAAGATCTGCAAAGAGACAAGAACGTAACGAAGATCCATCTTTAAACTTCTATAAAGCTGATTATAATGCAATGGCTGCCACCCTAGCAACCACCAATTGGCGTCTCTCTTTTGCACAATGCCAATCAGTAGAAGCCCAGTACTGTTCTTTCCTAAATATCATGTCCGTCCTTGTAGAAGGTTATACTCCGAAGATGATGCAACGATCATCCCCACTACAATATTTTATGGACAGAGCTACTTGATAACTGAATAGTAGTGCACCCTCCTCTCAAAGCCATAAACGCCTCTCGCGTAATTTGGCACGTACAGCATTGCGTTGTCGGCGCTTGGAGGAAAGTGATCTGAATATTTGCGATGCAAGGGACTTCTTTCGATATGCAGGCCGGCGTCTTAAAGTACAGTCCGGTGTAGCGCCGCTTATACATGAAAAAAGCACCGCAGTCAAAGATGGACGCAAGGCCGAGGTTCTGCTGAGCTACTTCAAAATTGCCTGCATACAGCCTCAAAACGTCTCCATCACGAGAATCAAGCAAACGGCACACACACTCAATGACATTGAATTCCATTCTTTCATTGTGCTCGAAAAACTTCGAAATCTGCAACGCAAAGCACATCTACGCCTGATAGGCTACCACCTATTATATTCAATGAACTGGCAGAGTTTCTAGCCGAGCCGCTGGCAATCATTTTCACCCGGTCCTTTGAAGATGGCGAAGTTCCCACCGTCTTCCGTAAATCCATTGTCACACCTGTGCACAAGAAGGGCTCTAGAGCAACTGCTGAGAACTAGCGACCTATTGCCCAATGTGTCATCCCCTGTTTAATCATGGAAAAAATAGTTGTTGATTGCATCTATAATTTCTAATCGTCTAACCAACTTTTAGACAATCAGCAATACGGATTCACTAAGGGGCGATCGACAGCAACCCAATTATTGGAGGTCTCTCATGACTGGACCCTGGCGCGAAATCACGGATCTCCGCTTCACATCGTTTACTTTGACTTTTCACGTGCTTTTGATAGGGTTGACCACCACATTTTACTAAGCAAGATGGAATCGCTAGGCATCGGACCTAGGGTTCGAAATTGGTGCCAAGCCTATCTCACTGGCAGGAGCTTTAGGGTCAAGATAAAAAGTGCTATGTCTGGTACTGCTCCATGTCCGCCTGGAGTCCCGCAGGGTACCTGTCTAGGGCCGCTCTTGTATGCAATTTTTGCTCAAGACCTTAAACTCGTCCTTGGCAGGCTCGACGTGATTTACAAGCTTTACGTCGACGACCTAAAGATATACATTGAAGTTAAATTAAATTAATTCGCCTAGCCTGCTGGTAGAGCCAGGCTAGGACTGTGGTTTGGTGATGACCTAATTGAGCCCCCCCCCCCGATGTTGTTGTGGTGATTTTTTGGAGGCGTTGGCCCATCTTGGCCTGTCATGCGCCTTGAGTGCAGGCCGACAAGCACGTCATTCAGCCTTAAATGACACCTTTAGTCGCGCAATGAGATCTGCCGGCTTTCCGTGTGTTCTGGAACCTCCGGTCCTATCCAGGGATGGTGGAAAAAGAACCTGACGGTCTCACTCTGACACCCTTTGAGCGTGGCCGTATGCTTGTTTGGGGACGCAACAGTAACCGACTTAT